>CAUYQV010145641.1:0-12527 GCA_963574575.1 Galagoides demidoff | reverse complement strand
TAAAACAGAGGATTTTGTATCATCTGGCAACTCAGGATGATACAGGGCTAGTCTGGGGGAGGTTGAACGACATCAAGTTAGTAGTAGACTTGATTTTTAGTGGACTTGTCTCTTGTCTTCCTGATTTTGATCATGTAATTTGTGTTTCATTGAGGCCGTGTTGTGACTTCAAAATGACCCTTTAGAATCAAGCATTCTTTAGAAAATGAAGTCCCAATGAGGCTTTTAAAGTTTTATTTTTGTATAAATTACATTTGTTATGGTTATGGTTGCTTTGCATTCTGGGAGACGTTTTATTCCTAAAAGGTATAATAAAAATAAATGAGTTGACTTATAAAAACTGTACTGCATATTTTATTATTTTTGCTCTCATAATGCTTATTTTGTCTTGATTCCTAAGTCACTACTGTATTGGATTAATTCTTCACATACATACCCATTTTGATTTTAATTTGTTGAACTGCATTATCTATAAATAGAAAAAAAATTGCACGTTAGAAAGCTAATTCTAAAATGCCTCCAAGTTTCAGAATGGATTGCTGTTTATCATCTTGAATATTTGGTTGTCCAAAGCACTCATGTATATTTTTGGGCATTATAACATTTCTGTTATTATGCTTGGAAATAAATACATTATAATAAAACTTAAAGTATTTTGGAAATCATTAAACTATCTTCACTAGACACATTTAATGTAACATATTCAGGTACTCACAATTTAAGTGAAATTTTAGCTTCTATTAATTAAAATATGAAGAACCAGTTGTGATAGTTTTTCAGAAAACTGAAGTTTGGCACTGAAAATAATTTAAAAAAAAAAAGCTTCAAACGGACCAAAAGCTGTTACTTTTCCTATGGATTTTTAGCAGCCATTGCCAATTAGTATTTAGCAGGAAGCTGTGGCTACTCTAAAGTGTTTCTTTTCCACTTTAAAGAAGCCCTGTGGGAGTCTACATCATTTCTTGGTATGGAAGTTGAAAAATAAATCACGTATATAAAACTGAATATTGAAGATACACATACAATTATATAAGAATATGTTTCTAAGAGTCAGGAGACCCAAAGATTGTTCTCAATCCTACCTTTGACTCAGAGTGAAAACATGGCCAATATTTTAGTCTTTTTGGTTTACTATTCTCACCCTCATGAAAGAGGGTTGAGAGTTACTGGTGGATTTACTGTAAAGTTTATGAAGTTAAAGCTTCAGGAAGCTTTACTTGCATTGGTCACTTCTAAAACCTTGGGAGCCTAAATATTTTGGGGTCATATTTTAAAATTCTTTTTCTTACAAAAGCTTAAGCCCATCCCTTCCTGCCACCACCGCCCCCCCCCCCCGACCAATGCATGTATTCCTGGATTCACAAAACCTGGATTTGTCACTACTTGGAATACTTCATTTAATCTTTCCTCTAGTTCTAGAATTCAGTGCTTTTATATGAAAGCGCAATAATGGGTTGCTCATCAGTACTCACACTTGCAACTATCACCCATTGGGTTTTCTCTTATAAAATATTTCTGCTTTCTTTATAACATTTTTACACCTATTATGAAGGTCAATTTTCACTAAGATCTTACAAAAACCCTAGACGTCTGTTGGACTGGTCATGGTTCTCCAGAGAAACAGAACCAAAAGGTTTTGTCCAAGGGCGGGAGATAAGTTGAGGTGTCCCTACTCACCCAGTGAGAAAGAAAAATGGGGCAGGTTCTTCCTTCCAATAGAAACTGTTATTCTATTGAGACCCTCAGTAGATTAGAAGATGTTCACTCACATTGATGGGAGCAATCTACAATCTACTCTACTAAATTTACCAATTCAAAAACGAATCTCATCTGGAAACAACCTCTCAGACATATCCAGAAACAGTGTTTAATCTGAGCACCTGTGGCCTGCCCACTCAAGTTGACACAAAAAATTAACCATCACATCTGTTTTCTTATCTTTAATACTTCCCTCATTTTATTTTTCTTGCCTCTTAGTTTAATGATTCTCAAACTGAGATCTCAGCGTCAGGTGTATTGGAATCACCAGGAGATTATTATTTTTTTAAATGAAGATTCTCAGGACTGTAACCCAGACTTACTGAGTAATAACAGAGGAATGAATTGCAGATATGAGAAGTATACATTTTGTGTCCCCTAATCTTTTAAAACTACTTACTTGAATACTCTGGAAGGTGCATGTGGGTGTGCTTCTTAGAAATAGGACCAGATGGCAAGAAGAACAAAAAGGTAAGGAATGCTAAATGCAGGTGAATACATGTGATCTATTCTTGAAACAAATTTTTAAAAAAGCATGAGATTATGTATTATATTTTGTTGTATTATATCATGGTATGTTCTATGGTCCAATTTATACTCCCTTTTTTATTATGCTACTTTCCAACTTTACCTTTTTTGACTCTCTTAGCTGAACTAGAGAAAAGACAGAGAAAAAGTGGAAGGAAAGCTGCCTTCCTGTGCTTTATCAAACTTCTTGCTTGGAGGTTCAGAATGCAGGACACAGAAGAGGTGTTTTGGGTAGATTAGAAAGGGAGGGGAGGGGAGGGGGAGGATGGGTGGAGGGATGGTAATTGGTGGGACCACACCTATGGTGCATCTTACAAGGGTACATGTGAAACTTACTAAATGTAGATATAAATGTCTTAACACAATAACTAACAAAATGTCATGAAGGCTATGTTAACCAGTCTGATGAAAATATTTCAAATTGTATATAAAACCAGCACATTGTACCCCACGACTGCATTAATGTACACATTGATGATTTAATTAAAAAGAAAAAGAAGAAAAAAGAGAAGACACAAGCAGAGAGACTTAGTCTCACCCTCCCTCAACATTCTGGAAAGAAACTTTGTAAAGACCTTCTCTATGCTAACAAGAGGTTGCCCCACAAAGTCAAGAGGGTGAAGCAGAATAGACCACACACAGAGACACAAACAAGGTCTGCTTTGCACTCTGATCTGTTCTGAATTCCACATGTGGTAGATGTGGAATTGAGAACCTGCTGCCTGCCATCAAGTCTTACAATGGAACTCAAGATGACTCACGCCCAGTTAGAGACAATCAAGGCATGGGATAAGAACCACATGGAATGCCCAGCAGGAGCTCTAAGAACTCTGTTGGATTTTGACGCTGAAATAAGGGGTGGTTTTAGAATGTGATGGCAGTGTGGAGGGTCCATTTCATCACAGCCTCCCTTTCTCCTAAAGCTCCTGTGAAACATCCACAAAGCACGGTTCAGGAACACAATTTTCACTGTGAGAGGTCATGAGCATTAACAGTTAAAAAACAAAGGAAGTATTTACAGAGACCTATTGACAACCTTGTAACATCTTCAGCTAATATTTGACTATGGTATTTTGCTCCAATAAATGTGTCTTGCAGAGAGGATATCAAAAAGGAAAAACAAGTACATGAGACAATTATTCAAAAATTACTTCAACAAGCTGGGATTACATGATGGAATATGGAGGATATGATCATATATTGTCTGTGATTACCAGGGGTATGAATGTCTGTGATTACCAGGGGTATGAACAAGGGTCAGAGTGAGTGTGTGTGTGCGCACATGTTACAGAAGAAAGGGCACTTCATTTCGTCTGGTATGTCTGTTACTCAGTTGAAATGTATCGCTGTCCCAGTGGTTCAGGCTGACACTGTTCTCTTACTCAATAGTCATGCTTTTATGGAGGATTTGCAAATGAAGACTTACCTCAAGGATTCTTTAGAAATGACATTCCTCTGACTAGCTTTTTTTCCCTCTTTATTTTCAAGTAATAGAAAGTATAACATAGTTGAAGGCAAGGTATAAATGAGTATTAGAGAAGAGCATAAATAAATAATTTTTGTTTAGTGCAGGGAGAAATTTTAAAGTAACTTTTGCAAAAATAATTGTTTAAGGAAAAGAAGATTGTAAATTCAGTCAAGGACTTTCTGAATGCAAGTTCCAAAGATCCAGAGACTGGTGGGAACATATCAAATTTGAGGGACTAAATTAATTCCCATCAATTAATTATCATGAGTGTTCACATTTCTTGAAATCTTACTTATAATACTTTAACCAATAACTTTAGTCTTTTCAGCCACTTTTAAAGATAAGATGGATCTCTTAATTAGAAGCTTGCCATTGACCATCATATGGAGGGGACAATTCTACATAGTCGTAACTTTCTCTTTAGCCAACTTAGCATTGACCACCATATTTAGGGGACAATTCTACATAGTAGTAACTTTCTTTTTAGCCAACTTTATATTTTTATATCAGTGGTGGTCTTGCTGAACCTACTGGGTGATCAACAGAAAAAAATGGGTAGAGTATTTGGAAGTCAGGCCATCCATTGGTATGAACTGTTTATCAGCATGTGGTAAACAAGTAACCCTTATTTTCAGCATGGCTTTCTGTGTTAACATTTACCCATACTGTGTTCACAAGTGTTCCATGCTTCAAGAGGCTATAATGAAATCCATAGAAAATGACAAGTGCTATTATAATTGATTCCCTTCATTGGTGGCTTTGATATTCAAAAACATTCTATCAGGATGTCTATCAGAAAGAAAAAGGAAGCTAAAGTGGTCAATGGAATCATCTTGGAAAGTCAGTGCTAAGAAAAAAACCTTTCTATTAATATTACTAGAGGGCTATGCATTATCTCTAACCTGGGCACATTATTAGTTTCTGACTTTGATAATATGTCAAAAATAAACTCAAAGTTATGAGATCAATTCTGGTATTAGAGAATGAGTTTTGCATGGTGGCATGGCTGAGCTCTGCCAAGACCCCAGAGGCTATTTTCATTGACAATCCTGGGTGTTCATTATAAATCCATTCCTATACCTAGGATACTTTTGTCTACATTTCTGAGGTTTCCATGACTAATGTTGGGTATGTAGCCAAATACAGTGTACTTTTTGCAAGAAATTCATTTTATTTTATTTCTTTTGGAGTGCCAACATAATTCTTAAAATTCTTGGGCCAAGTTATGATCAATCAGATTGAATAAATGATTTCCAAATCACGCCAGGCTCTTATCAACTCCCCCAGAATTCAGTACCTGTCAGACTTCTTACGTTACATTTTCTCCCAAGGATTGTAATCAAGTGTTGTGTATTCTAGCCAATATTTTCTTAGTTAGATTTTTTTCACTGTAGTATCAATATCATCACCAAATATTTATCTGGCACTATGCATTTCTACCTTGCCTCTTCAAGGACGAGTACTACCTCAAATAGCCAGGGCTTAATGATGCAGATAACATGTGTATGGCTGCATAATGAGAGCAAATACTATTAGTGGTTGAACTTTGTAGGTTATATGTGTTGGGCTGCCATCTACTCATTTTCTGTACATAAAAAAGTAGCGGATTTTACTTAGATGTTTCCCCATGGCTGAGGAAGTAGTAAACTCTCTAAGGAAGGACTAAAGTACCATAGGTAACTTATTTCTACAGAAACAGGAAAACAAACTATAATAAAAACTATCAATTTGTATACTTGGTAAATGGCTGCGGAGTATATTTGGTGCAGTGATAGCTACTAAATGCATTTTAACATCCATAATAATTGAGAATAGTAGCAAAACAATCATTATGAACAGTGAAACAAACATAAACTAAGAAGAAATTGCTATTCATTATTTTTTTGTGACTTTTTCTAGTACCAGAGAATTCTTCCCTGCTGTGATAATGGCATGAAACATCAATGTAAGCTATAACATATAAAGCAATTTTCAAAATATTTTCATAATTATTTCATTACCCGCACTCTCGTTTTCAAAAAATATCTCAAAATATGGTAATATTATAGTTGAATTAATTAACTAGGCCTTCCAAAAAAAGAGATTGCCCTCTGTTTCCTATAATAATTATTTGGTACCATTTATTGTGAACATATTGTGTGCAAGGTTCTTTGCCAAATTCTAAAGACACCAAGATTAATGAAATCTATGTCTTATTTCAAAAGACTATGAACTGAGGGCACAGGAAAACATCAATGGACATGTGTATAAGGACCTGTCTGAGCACCATGGAGGGAATGTGACCCAGAGATAGGAGGGGACCAAGAAAACCATGATGCTTTTTATGCCACTCCCCCTTCCCCGTTACAGTTAACGTAAACATAATTCAGTCATTTTCAGCACAGAAAGGTAGAAGTAGATTTGGTATTTTAGAAAAAAACTAATGCCACCAGGACTCAGATTCTTCACTTCCATCCTTCACCTGAGCTTTCTTCTGGGTGGACTTCATATTCGGTAAGCTCTGCTCTAAGTGATAGCAATGGGCAGCTTCAGATTTGAAGTCTTAGTTGTGTTACCTGAAAAGAAAGGTAACTTTTCTTTCCCAATGTTTCTAGAAAATGTCTTCTGTTTTAGTGTCTTTCGTGTCTTGGACTGTCTTTTATCATGGGGTTATCCATGAACTAATCCTGCTAGTCAGGATAGAAGGGGCCATGGTGGGATGTGCCCTCTCACTGGGGGACAGTGGGTCCAATTCGACCCCAACCACATAGACTGAGGGTAAGTGATGAGAAGGGTATGTCCCAAGGAAGGGAGAAGAGGTGATGAGCAAGCCAAACAAGAGATGTTCACTGCAGGAGACTTTGCAAAAGAGGTTTCCTTCCTTCCTTCCTTCCTTCCTTCCTTCCTTCCTTCCTTCCTTCCCTCCCTCCCTCCCTCCCTCCCTCCCTCCCTCCCTCCCTCCTTCCTTCCTTCCTTCCTTCCTTCCTTCCTTCCTTCCTTCCTTCCTTCCTTCCTTCCTTCTTTCCTTCCTTTTCTCTCCCTCCTTAAACTATCTATGTTTTGAGCTGCTATTAATAGAACCAGCGATTGGCACTGCACATGAAGGATATTCTTTATTGGGAAATCCAGAAAAGTTTATAAGCAAAACAGTCTTCAAAACAGGACAGTCTTTAAATGTTTACCTCAGTCAAAAGTGTGACTTTCCCTCCAAATACTGTATACATTTTCTTTCTTCTCCCTTCTTTTCTGTCCCCTTTTCTTCAAAAGGAGTTTACAGGTAGTCCACTAGTTACAAATATTTGACTTACCTACAATTTGCTGTTATGAACAAGGACTATTCAACTGAAAAACCCACAGAGCCTATCTTACTGGTAATTCAGGGACTGCCTGGTAAGAGGAATGCCTGGGCCTCAGATCTCTATGAGATTCTTTTCTCTTAGATCTTGAAAAAGGATCCATTTTCCAATGATATATCTAGAAAATTATGACTTCCGTGATTTAGTTTATGCTATGTGATCACGAGAGTTTTGTGGCAGAAGAAAAACCTTAAATTCAGGATGCAGAACTCACTGCCTCTGGCACACCAAAATAGAGTCACACGGAGACCTGCCTGCATTCAGGACAGGGTAATTGAGACTGTTGATCTGTACTCCACCATATGCTAAGATGGCAGCTAATTCTTTCTCTAGTGAATTATTTACTTCAAAATTAACATTCATGAGAACTCAAGGAATACTTGCTAGCCTGAAAGCTTTAGGCTTTCTCTACATTTGACTGATACATGAAAGAAACCATTTCATAGCATGCCCAAGTGCCCTGAAATGTTCACAAGCTAGCAATACCTTACACTCAAAATCCTTCAGCTGGTTCTTGGATATTTTGAACAAGGACATTAGATTATTCTTGGTACTTATGGCTGTGTAGAATAAGTGACATCTGGGAAGAAAATAAGTTGTTCAAATGGGTTTGGACATCTGTCTGTCCTACAAAATATTTTATCATAATAATGGATAATAGCGTCTTTGTTTGATTATTTATTTATTGTTGTTTGTTGAACTTGAAGTCAAGGGGTTTTCCTGAATAAATCTCATTTGCAACATTCTGCCCTTTCAGACCATTTTATCTGATGGCAAGTTTTAATCTCTCATGTGACAATGACACTTATTAACTGTGGCACAGTACGGCTGTGATGTCAAAAAGACATTGATACAAACATCAGCATTTATGACAGGGATTTGTTTAAATTCCCTCTTGGGTATTTTTACGATCCCAATACCCACCTTTACTGAGGCGAGGAAAGCCAGCGGTGTTGTGTTTGAACTCTACTCCCTAATCTAACCTGGAATCAATAAAAAGAAAGCAAGTGTTCCTTGCCAGCCAGAGGCCCTGGGGCGTAAAGGCAGAGAATGAGGACAGCTCTCCTGGAAAAAGCCAACCATAGCTGAAGATAGTCACTGAGGTCCAAAGGAAAAGAGCCAGAAAGAGGGTCCCTGTGGCAGGGCGGTCTCATCACTGGTGACACTGCTGTCCTTGGAGTCTCTAACAAACCGCTAGTCCTTCTGCGTTGATGGAGACTCTCAGTACCCATCGCATGCATTTGGCTTCTCTCCATCTCTGCTCTCCACCACCATTTCTCTACCGTCTAAAACCTTTCCAAAGGTGCCCCTGACTCAGGCCTGAGGTCACTTCCGCATTCTTCTGGAACCCCTCAAGATCTCATCTTCGCCTACCTTTCCTGATTAATCTGCATCCCTCACCCACCTGCTGTTATGTACGGAAGCCATCTGGGACCTGGGACTTCTCTGTGCTGTTCACAAAAGCCATGCTCATTCCAGGAACATGCCACCTCACGCCTGTTTTCTGCTATATTCCTGTTTACCGTTCAGGTCTCAACTAAAATCTCACTTGCTTTTGAGGGCCTTTCCTAGCTTGGTATATTTGTTTTATTCCCCCAGCTGTAAACTGTCATAGCATTCTATTCTTTCACTAACATTAACCTTTTTATACCAATTTTTTTTGTCAGTTAATATATTTGTTTTCTACTAACCTGTAAGTTGCATGAAATTGGGGGCCATTCTAGTTCTGTTTGTTTTGTACAGCTAGCCCTGCGCAGAGAACAAACACGAGTAGGGCCTAAATAGAGGCTTGCTGCTTGATAGAATGGATGGTGACACTGACACGCTAGTGAGGGATTAGCCATAACCACAAATCTACTCTATACAGCGTCACTGAATTAGTAGAGACATTGATTAGGATATTACAAATAGTTTAAATCCTCTATTTAGAAGAAGCATTATTTACTTTTAAAATCACTTAGTCCTAATCAAATTGATGTAAACATCAGTAAGCCCCAAGACTCAGGTCTATGCCAGAAATTATTTTGAAATGGTGACCAAACGATAGTTGTGCCAGTGAAAATGGTTTACAGCTTTGTTGATTGTATAGCTTTGGCTTCAGAAAACATAATTTTTAGATCACAGCGTGATAGATTGGATTTTGTACGAGAAATATTTATTTCCTCCCCATCGACCATCAAGGCATGAATATGGTTCCTTGTCTCTTGACTTGGGGCTGGGCTGTCCCTTGCTTTGGCCAATCACGTGGAATATAATGAAAAATTCACTGAGTGCTTGTGCGATGGGCCTAAGCAATGGTTGTTATACCATTTTATACTTTATTCTCAGCAAAGGCCTCTTCCTGGAAGCTCACAATAAATCCCCAAATGAATACATAGCTGGCAGAGCCAACCCAGCTGACCTGCAGACCCGGACAGAGAGACGTGCTTATTATTGAATGCTGTTGAGATGATCTGGTCGTTGTGCAAAAAGAGTTAACTGGTACATACCGTTCCCATATAAGCTTCTAGGGAAGACGGTATAGGCAGAAGGCCAGTTGCCTGAGCACATCACTATAAGTGAAACCTCCTTAACTATTTCAATGTACTTCAAATAGGTAACGATTATTAAGGCAATGCTGTAAAGTTGTTTAATAGAGCAGTATGAGCTAACTGGTCAACACACTTGGGAGTAAATAGGAGACAGTCAAGGGCGGTTCTGTAGCTTCCACCCTCAAGTCTCCACCTCTCCAGGTCACCTCCCTCTGATCATAGGAACTGGCTCATCACCTTGTCTCACATGCGTCCCTCTACATACTTTCAAGTCACTGGAAGTGATGACAGAGCCAGTGAATCCTTAATTCATACAGCAGAAGCTAACTAGATTTGTCCCCAAATTCTTACACTAACACATGCAGGGATTTCTGTGAAGGCTGTAACTAATCATTAAGACATAGAAGTACGATCTTCTTTTCACCAGCATAAAGCATCAAAAGGCATTTTTAACGTGATGCTCTAATTCATAATCAGTAGAAATTTTCCAGTGTGTTGGAAGCTGAAGTGTGCTTTCAGAAAATGAAATTGGTACTCCACTTCCATTAATGAGTGCTTTGAAGTGTGGATGGAGATAGTGCTCCTCATTTTCAATAATTCTTCTTGTTCATTACAGCATTTAAGGAGGTAGAGGGTGGGAAGTAAAAATACCATTTTACAGGCACAAAAATTTCAACTAGCAGCAGATGGTGAGACTGTAAAGAAACTGCTCCTCACACGAAACTTATGGAAATTGGTTTCTTTCTGTTGTAGTCACACATCATTTAGTTCGAGAATCAGAGGTCAGAGCAATACTTGCCATATGCTAACCCCAGTATATTTACCTCTTGCTGGTATGGATGCTACATTTCAAGGAATTTGATTTAAGCCAAAGCTTGCTGTAATTTTTATAATAACAAGCCGTGGCCTTTGCTGACATTTTACCACTGCCCAATAATGAATTCTCTGGAGAGCTGGAAGCTATTTTATAAAATTTGAAATAAAGCTTAATCTTGCTTCTTATAGAACAAAAAAAAATAACTTTATTAACTTTCTATGTGCAATATAGTCTTTCTGAGGGTAAAGGAAAATGGGTGTGCATGTGTGTCTGTGTGTGTGTGTCTGTGTGCGTGTGTGTCTCTGCGCGTGTCGGTGAGTGTGTGTCTGTGTGTATGAGTCTGTGTGTGTACACATGTGTCTGTGTGCACGTGTCTGTGCATGTTTGTGTACATTTGTGTGCACATGTGTCTATTTGTGTGTGTCTGTGTGCATGAGTCTGTGTGTACGTGTCTGTGCATGTGTGTCTGTGTGTGCATGTCTGTGTACACGTATGTCTGTGCACATTTGTCTGTGTATACATGTCTATGTGCGTCTGTGTGCATGTGTGTCTGTGTGTATGTGTGTCTGTGTGCACATGTGTCTGTGTGCACGTGTGTCTGTGTGCACGTGTATGTGTGTGCTCGTGTCTGTGTGCATATGTGTCTGTGTGCATGCATGTCTGTGTGTCTGTGTGTCTGTGTGTGTGTGTCTGTGTGTGCATGTCTGTGTGCATGTATGTCTGTGTGCATGCATGTCTGTGTGTATGTGTGTCTCTGTGTGTGTGTCTGTGTGTGCATGTCTGTGTGCATGTGTGTCTGTGGGCATGTGTGTCTGTGTGCACGTGTATCTGTGTGCTTGTGTCTGTGTGCATATGTGTCTGTGTGCATGCATGTCTGTGTGTCTGTGTGTGTGTCTGTGTGTGCATGTCTGTGTGCATGCATGTCTGTGTGCATGCATGTCTGTGTGTATGTGTGTCTGTGTGCATGCATGTCTATGTGTATGTGTGTCCGTGTGTGTGTGTCTGTGTGTGCATGTCTGTGTGCATGTGTGTCTGTGTGTGCATGTCTATGTGTGCATGTCTGTGTGTATGTGTGTCTGTGTGCATGCATGTCTGTGTGCATGTGTGTCTGTGTGTGCATGTCTGTGTGTGCATGTCTGTGTGCATGTGTGTCTGTGTGCATGCATGTCTGTGTGTATGTGTGTCTGTGTGCATGCACGTCTATGTGTATGTGTGTCTGTGTGTGTGTGTCTGTGTGTGCATGTCTGTGTGTGCATGTCTGTGTGCATGCACTGCTGTTGTGAGGGTGGGAGAATGTCATGGAGAAAGGGTAAACTGGATATTTAAAGTCCCTCTATGGTATTTTAAAAATATGTTCACATATGATTTGATATACTTCAGTTCAAAAGTTGGAGACCAATTCCTCTCCTGCTAAATGTGCGGTGGACTTAGTAACAATGGATGTAATAGAAATGAGGCTGTGGGCCTTCCTAGACTAAGTCATGAATAGGACAGCTTCTGTTTGGGCCTTTTTGGGGCCGTTTTCTCTGGGGAAAGGCAGCAACCATGTTGTGAGGTGGTTCAAACAGCCCTGTGGGTAAATCTGGATAAGGAGAAACTGAGGCTTCCCACCAGCATCCCACACTGAGTTGTCAGCCTTGTGAGGACACTGCACTGGGAGCAGATGCCCCAGTCCCAGTCAAGGCTTCAGTTGACCCTGACTCTGTATACATGACTCAATTCCGAGCTAGAACTGCTGCTACTCAGAGTCCTGACGCACACCCATTGTGTGAGTTTATAAAGGTTTAGTATTATTTTAAGCCGCTAAGTTTTGAGATAACTGTTATGCAAGCCCATTACAGTTGTTATTCTGTATTATCATCATCACAATAGATGTGCACTAACACTGTCATTTCTTAATATATGAGGGAAGTTGAAGCTTAGTGAGTTTAAGTAATTAAGTTACTATAGGCTCGGCGCCTGTGGCTCAATCGGCTAAGGCGCCAGCCACATACACCTAAGGTGGCGGGTTCAAATCCCCAGCCCGGGCCCGCCAAACAACAATGATGGCTGCAACCAAAAAATGGCCGGGCGTTGTGGCGGGCACCTGT
>CAUYQV010145639.1:0-18602 GCA_963574575.1 Galagoides demidoff | reverse complement strand
CTGTCTCAGAAAAACAAGAAAAGATTCCATCTTTAGGATCTTATAACTGGAATTAACTCCTTCTTGCTTGGAGAAAGAGTGCCTCCTCATCTTCTGGTGGATTGTGTTGCTGTGTATTGAAAGGTGTAATGGCCCCACCTGGGTAGGCCACTAAGCAGTCATACAATTGCAGGAAAGAACCTTTCTCTTTTGGGGCCTCAGTTTCCTCTGTGAAGTGAAGGAATTAAACTAAAGTTCTTTCCAGCTATGAGGATCATAAGCTCTTCTTTATTTTTATATGGTGATTTCCTAATATAAAGGCTAGTATGAATAACAGTGACACATTTTCTTGGTAAAATCCATGGTGTTATTAATTGAATTATTGGTTGTAATTCTTCATTCCCCTGATACAGTGATATTATTCATTTATACCATTGCCATGGCTTTAGAGTAGGAAAAGTATATTTTCTTTTCTTTCTTTTTTTTTTTTTTTTTTTAGACAGTGTCACCCTCCATAGAGTGGTGTCAGAACTCATAGCAACCTCAAACTCTTGGGCTTAAGTGATTCTCTTGCCTTAGCCTCCCATGTAGCTGGGGTTACAGACACCCACCACAATGCCTGGCTATGTTTTTTTGTTGTTGCAGTTGTCATTGTTGTTTAGCAGGCCTAGGCCAGGTTCAAACCTGCCAGCCTCAGTGTATGTGGCTGGTGCCCTACCCACTGTGCTATGGGTGCCGAGCTGGAAAGTATGTCTTAGCTCCTTGGTGCTACGAGTAGCCATGTGAGTTGTTAGAAGATGCAACATAAGCAGAGGCTTGAGATGGGCTTGTGCATGTCATTGGGACTAACTAGGCCTAAAAGATAAAATGAATTATGGAACCAGACCTAGATTTAGCCCACAACTAGAGCCCAGCCTAGATGAGCTGAACTCCAGCAGGTGCATGAGCGAAAAAGAAATGCTTTATATTTTTGCTGTTGAGACTTTTTAGTTGTTTTGCAGAGTTAGTCAATAATGAAAGTAAGACATCTTTTGTCTGAGCTAAACTAAATCTTTGTTGGTGGTGGACATTAAACATTCATTTATTCAAATCTTGTTAAATGTTTATATCTTGTGTTTTATTTATATTCATATTCTATATTCTATTAGTATGTAATTTAATCAAAACTTTAATCTCCTGTTTGTGACCAACTTTTTAGTTTAATTTCCATTTTTGTTTCAAAGGGACATTTGTCATTGAAATAAAGGTTGTTTTGTCATTCAACCTATCTATTACACTTATGAATGAAACTCCAAGTTTCAGAGGCTGAAATGACTCTCATTATCCTGCTAAGTTACCTGAATGTAGCAAGACTCCTTGCTCCCAATACTGACTCCTTTTAGCCACAGACATCTGCAAGCTTAAATAGCTGGCATTTATTTACTGCTGCTCAACAGGAGGAAGGAATCACAGCACAAGAAAAGTAGCATCAGCAGTCTTTGGGGGCTTAAAATTAATGGATTTTTTCCTACCATGCTGTGTTCCAAAATTAATCTCATTTCTGCCTGCCATGAACTGACATAGATTGTTGTTTTATGGTTATTTAAGACACAGAATTTACCCTCCATAATTAGGCTTTTCCTCGCTCTTGCATTATAAGATTAAATGCAGTGATCTCCTGTTTGTGTCTGAAAATTGTTAACTAAGTTGCCCATTAGCCCCAATATACCCACTTTTCAACTCAATTGCTACCAGGTCTTTTGAGATTTGATGGGCTTAAACACTGTGTTTAATAATAATTCAACACATTATTATGCTTGCTCAGGGAAAGTGAATACAATTTAAGACACTCCTACATTACTGGAAAAAGAAAACTCATACTATGGTCATGGGTCATGCATAGTTCTTTTAGAAGAATTCAGTTTCAACGTGTCCATCATGTTATCCCTTATTCATATTCCACAAGCTTTTGAATCTCAAGCTCAACATTTAGTCTATCAGCTCTTTAGAGGTGAGGAAAAATGATTGGGGGTGGAAGGTATGATGCTACATTTGTATGTACCTGGATAACTTCAAAATAGAAAACAAGAGAGGGAAAAACCACTTAATCTTCCTCAGGGGACACAGGATACTTGCTCAAATTGGGATTTATACATATTGAGTCATATTGAGTCTGACTGTTCCAACATTACCTTAGTCAAGACATGCAATAAAAAATAGAAAACCTGGCTTGGCGTCTGTGGCTCAAGCAGCTAAGGCGCCAGCCAAGTACACCTAAGGTGGCGCGTTCGAATCCAGCCCAGACCCGCCAAACAACAATAATGGCTGCAACCAAAAAATAGCCAGGCGTTGTGGCGGGCGCCTGTAGTCCCAGCTACTTGGGAGGCGCAGGCAGGAGACTCGCTTGAGCCCAGGAGTTGGAGGTTGCTGTGAGCAGTGAAGCCATAGTACTCTAACCAGGGGGACAGCTTGAGGCTCTATCTCAAAAAAAA
The DNA here is from genome assembly GCA_963574575.1 of Galagoides demidoff. NCBI lineage: Eukaryota > Metazoa > Chordata > Mammalia > Primates > Galagidae > Galagoides > Galagoides demidoff. The sequence continues at coordinate 16,152 of CAUYQV010145639.1, read as the reverse complement.
AAAAGTGTGACCTGGAACCTGGAAACGTGGCATAGTACAGCCTTGAGTCACAGGCCCTGAAGAAGGAAGTTGAAGTTGGGCCTGGCCTAAAGCTTTTTATTTGACTCTCACTGAGCAGGCAGAAGTGTCCAGCCCTAAGCCTTGGACCTCCAGAAGTGCAGAGGAAAATGGGGCGGGGGTAGTTGCAAACTGAGACCCTTTCAAAGGACAGGGATCCCTTGTCACAGCCAATGTCTGGGACTCCAGACTCGGCTGTCATATACCTCTCCACCCCGGCCGCGTGGACACCGAAGGTGACCTAGAGAGAAACACTTCCACACGCCAGGACTTTCTGCACTCTCCCCCCTCCGCGTGGTTCGTCCTGCCCGGGGGCCGGCCGATCCACCCTGAGGGCCCCTCTCAGAGTCACTCGCGGCCCGATGTCCGCCCTCTCTGGTCACAGCGCGCCTGGCCCCAGCTGATGCGTGCGGCCCCATCTGGCGGGCTCTGTCCCGCAGCTCTCGCCCTAGACCTGTAATCTCCCTGGATCCACAACCTTCAGCGACTCCGCAATCCAAGGGAAGGTGCGGTTTCCCGAAGGTCTGGCCACGCCCTGCGCCCCCCTTTTGGTTTCAAAGTTCCCTCACCCCCAAATGCGGCCTCTGGCCCCGCCGGAAGCGCCCAGGCATTCTCGGACCCTCAGAACCCCGCGTAGTTAGCCAGGAGATCGGAAGCCCCTGAGGCCACCCCCAGGTGGGCGCACAGGTGAGACAGACGAAGGTTCCTTGAGGAGGCCGTTTGCCGCCAGAGGAGTTTCACAACTAGTCATGTCCGAGACTGCCGAACGAGTAGGGTCCCGACGGTCCCCGGCGGTTATCGCGGCAGTCACTGTTCCCATTATACAGGCGAAGACGCTGAGTTTCTGCGGCAGAGTCGGGATCCGAACCTAGGTCTACGGCTACTGGGCCCAGTCCGGAGCGAGCGGCGCCCTGCATAGTGCACTCCGGGAGGCTTCCGGGCGCGTGCAGTCAGTAATCAGGTCTCGAGCTACCAGCCCGAACCTGCTCCGCCACACCATACCCCCTCTCCCGCCGGGGCCGCGCGGGCGGGCGCACCAAGCACACTCTTTGTCTGCCGCGCCTCTGCGTCCCCCCGACACCGCCCGCTACGTCCGCCCCGCCCCTGCCGCCCGGGCACGCCCAGCCAATGGGGCGCGGCGGTTGCGCGCAGGGACCGGGGTGTTGTCTGTGCCTCGCCCGCCCATTGGCTTCGCTCTGCGCCCCCGCTGGAGCTGAGCCGGTCGGGTCGGAGGGGCGGGGCACTCGGCCCGAAGTGAGGGACCGCCGGCGGCCAGCAGGCTCAGGGCCAGGAGGACTAGCGAGCCAGCTAGCGAGCGACGAGCGCGGGACGAGGAGTCGTGTGCTGAGCGGCGGTCTCCCTAACCCAGGCCACCTCGGGCTCTGCGCCACAAGGCAGCAGTCAGGCCGAGTCCCAGCACTGCAAGCCCGGGGGTTCCCGACGTTTTCCAGCCCGGCGAGGGGCCAGAGGAAGAGAAGGACGACGAGGGAGGGCAGCCTCGCTGGGGACCCGGCAATGGCGCTCGACTTCCTGGCTGGATGCGCTGGGGGTAAGGAGAAAGACGGGTTCTGTCTGGGCTCTAGATCTCAGGGGGCCTGAGCGAGGCGTCTAGGATGGGAGGCCAGCCCAGCGCACCTGCTCTCGGCCCGCCGGCTCACCCTCTGGCTGAGGTCTGTAAAATGGAGATAACAATGCTCTTGCCTCTTCCGGCTTTGGTGGGCATAAATTGACTTCAGACCCGGGGGGGAGCCTAGCACACTGTCCACTGGGGTAGGTGTCTTTTTAGCCCTCTGGGACACGTGCGGGCAGGAGATTTGGTGCCCCGGGTCAGCACTGTGGCTTTCGGAGTCAGAGACTGCCTGAAGGATGCCTCTCTGTCTCCTGCGCCCTCCTCGCCCGAGGCCAGCGGACGCCCGGAGGAGGGCTCATCTCCTCCCCTCCCCCATCTCCATCCACACCCCACGCGGAGCAGGGTCCCTTCTCCTGGCCGTGAAATTTGGAGATGTCTACACCCGGTCCTCTGCAGCCATCTGGGCGGGGTTGGGGCAATTCGGGCGAACCCTTAGCAGGCTGTTTGGGGGGCACTGTTTGGTCAGACTGCGGCGCCTAGTCACGCTTTGGCTTGGCGCCTCCTCCTCACAGTTCTGTGAGTGGCTGGCATCCCCACAGGCGGTAGGGGCGAGCTGAGTAAGGCACCTTCACCAGGGCCAGGCCTCGGCCCTGGGACGGCCTGGGTGGGTGTGCAGACCAGGCTCTGTGACCCGGTGGGCGCTGGGCCCCGCACTTCCCTGTTTGGCGTTTAGTTTCTTTTCTTTTGAGGGTTGATTTATTCAACAGGTATTAATTGGGATACTAGATCTAAGTCTTCAGGATTCAGGGATGAGTTGACGTGGCGGGCCCAGCCTGCGGGCGGAGAGCGCTGGCTGGTTAGCCTAGGGTCCTGTCCAGCCCAGCTCTAACGTCGGCGGCTTCTGCTTCTCGAGCACCTGTCCTTGTTCTCCACTCTTCACCTGTTCGGGTTTAGCTGTGAGAAAGCCTCAGCTACTGGCCATTGGTGAGAGCACTGGAAGAGAGTGACTAGCAGTGGCCTCAAGCGTTTAAACCTGTGAAGTCGGAGTTTCCCTCCTCCGAGGCTGATTGAGAAGGGAATGTGTCCAGGGAAGTGATGCGATTTAAAAACGTCCCAGCCTGTTGCTCAATCAGGCCTCTGGAAGCTGCGGGAGAGGGAGAAAACCCAGAGTTTGCTGCAGAGCGGTGGGGGCTTTCTCTCTAACGCTGGGTGACTGAGGAGGCGTGGCCTCTGCAGATTTCTTTCTCACGGTCCTCACCCCTCCTCTCTGCTAGATGGGCAGGCACCTCGGGTCCCCAGACCCTCTTCCCAGCCCCAGCTAGTAGGGGTGGGAGGCCGTCCACGGGTCAATGCCCGCTTCCAACCTCCTGGGGAATGTGGATTTTTTTCTTTTTTCTTTTTTTCTTTTTTTTTTTTTTTTTGAGACGGAGCCTCAAGCTATCCTATCCCCCTGGATAGAGTGCCATGGCATCACAGCTCATAGCAGCCTCCAACTCCTGTGCTCAAGCGAGTCTCCTGCCTCCGCCTCCCAAGTAGCTGGGACCACAGGCGCCCGCCCCAACGCCTGGCCATTTTTTGGTTGCTGCCGTCATTGTTGTTTGGCGGGCCCAGGCTGGGGATTCGAACCCGCCACCTTAGGTGTATGTGGCTGGCGCCTTAGCCGATTGAGCCACCAGCGCCGAGCCGAAATGTGGATTTTTTTCTTCCCAGAAGTTAGTGCCAGTGTTCCAAGGACACTGGGGCTTGGGGGAGGAATACTCCTAACGCCAGGCCTGCATAGAGACTTCACCTGGTTGGTTCCCAGACACGTGGGCTGTCTTTCCTCTGAACTCTGGCTCACCAAGACACCCCTGCCTGAAAAGCCTTTCTGCTCATCCTCATAGGCTCCCCTGGGGAAGATCGAGTTTATGCCCCTAGCTGCGGACCTGGCCTGGGCCCAGCACCCTACTGAGCTGGCTGGTATGCAGTGCTTAGGCATAAACTACTCCCCAGGCCTTGTTCCTCGTGCAAGCCCTAACAAATGGTGTCTGCCTGCCTCCCAGGCTCTGCTTTAAGGGTAGGCCTGAATAAAGATAGAAGCACCACGGGCAGCACCTGTGGCTCAAAGGAGTAGGGCGGTGGTATATACCAGAGGTGGTGGGTTCAAACCCGGCCTGGGCCAAAAACTGCAAAAAAAAAAAAAAAAAAAAAGATTGAGGCACCTGGGACCTACTCCAGGTCTCATCTGACCAAGGAGAGACTGAGATGAGACCTAGACCTAGGCCCTGGGAGGTAGAGGAATTTTGTGTTCTTCCAACAGAGTGAGGAGCTACAGTACTCTTACCTATCTCCCAGGCTCCAGGATGCTGGAGAGACAGTGATCTTCTGATTGTGTCCCAAGCTCCAGGCCCCTAATATGGACTGGTTGGTGTGGACAGCCCATCAAGAGGGCCTCTTAACCCCTAGAACCTAGCTGCCATAGTTTCCTGCCTGGTTCCTTCTTGTTTGGGCCCCTCCCAGCCTGGAGGCTTAGGGTGTGTTGATGGCAGTGCTTCTAGATGGGTTTTGATTTAGATTTCTGAGAAGGAGATGGACCATCGCCCAGACTGGTCTAGTGTGGGTCAGGTGTACAACCTTCTCTTGGGAGGTGGGGCAGACATTTTGATTGCCAACATCCCTGCGGCCCTGCAAGGTGGAAGGGTTGGAATGCCTCCCCCAACTCATGGACCCAGCTGTGGGCATAGACAGGAAGAGGCGCAGAGAAAAGTTTAACTGGGGCCAGCCCCTGGGTGGGGAGGACGGAGCTGATATTCTGTTGCCTCTTTCCACCACCTCTGTTGTGCAGGTACCAGGGACAGTGGTTCCCCTCCAGCATGAAGGATCATAGGGTAGGAGTTGTCCCTGAGAGTCCAGCTTATGTAGGGCAGTGGCTTGTGAGTTGGGAGATAGGGTCTGATTCTGTCTGTATCATTTAGGCCTCAGTGTCTTCTCAGGGAGAGGTGAGGCAGGGCTTCCTGGCTCTCAAGGTGACTGAGGTTAAGGAAGGCTTTGCAGGCCTGGAGGCTCCATGCGGGCAGGCCCTGTAGCCTACTCTGTTCCTCTGGGCGGGCGTCTTCTAGCTGAGGGGGCCGAAGCCCCTCAAGGAGCACAGAAAAGTGGAAGAAAGTGAGAATGTGGTTCAGCGCCTGTAGCACAGTGGTTACGGCACCAGCCACATACACTGAGGGTGGTGGGTTCGAACCTGGCCAGGGCCAGCTAATCAACTGCAACAAAAAAAAGGTGGGTGTCGTGGCAGGTACCTGTAATCCCAGCTACTTGGAAGGCTGAGACAAGAGAATTGCTTAAGCCCACGAGTTGGAGGTTGCTGTGAGCTGTGATGCCATGGCACTGTACTGAGGGTGACGTAGTGAGACTGTCCCCTAAAAAAAAGAAAAAGGAAAAGAAAGTGAGAACATGAGTCTTGGTGTCTTTGACTGGGGCCTCCCAAGAGAAGCATGTGGGGCAAGGAGCTTTCTCCTCTTCTTCTCCCATCAGATTTTGGTGAAAGTTGCTGCTGGCACCTGGGCAAGTCTAAGGCCAGAGGCATCACCTACAGGAAGGGATCACCACAGCTATACCTGGCTGCAGGGCACATGGGGTTCAAGAGGGGTGCCCAGGCTCGGCACCTGTGGCTCAAGTGGCTAAGGCGCCAGCCACATACAACTAAGGTGGTGGGTTCAAATCCAGCCCCAGCCCGCCAAACAACAATGATGTCTCCAACCAAAAAATAGCCAAATGTTGTGGCGGATGCCTATAGTCCCAGCTACTTGGGAGGCAGAGGCAGGAAACTCGCTTGAGCCCAGGAGTTGGAGGTTGCTGTGAGCTGTGATGCCATGGCACTCTACCTAGGGGGACAGCTTGAGGCTCTGTCTCAAAAAAAAACAAAAAAAAAACGGTACCCAGCTGGAGGGAGAAAGAAGGCCAGGCAGCATACCCTAGGCAAGTGTTAGGTTTCCAAAACCCAAGAAATCCACATACAGACTAAGAAAAGAGGTTCTAGAATTAGGATTTTCTTCTTCTTCTTTTTTTTGAAACAGTCTCCCTTTGTTACCCTCAGTAGAGTGCTCTGGTATCGTAGCTCACAGCAACCTCAAACTCTTGAGTAGCTGGGACTACAGGCACCTGCCACAATGCCCAGCTATTTTTAGAGATGTCTCTTGCTTTTCCTCAGCTCAGGCAATTGACCTGCCTTGGCCTCCCAGAGTGCTAGGATTACAAGCATGAGATACCGTACCCAGCTAGAACTAGGATTTTCGAATTTCGAAAATTCAAAACAGGCTTGGCACCTGTGACACAATGGTTACGGCGCCAACCACATTCACTGAGGCTGGTGGGTTCGAACCTGGCCCCCCGCAGCTAAACAACAATGACAATTGCAACAAAAAAATAGCCGGGCATTGTGGCTAACTACTAGCCTGTACTCCTAACTACTTGGGAGGCTGAGGCAAGAGAATCACTCAAGCCCAAGAGTTTGAGTTTCAGTTTGAGCTGTGACACCATGGCACTCTACCGAGGGCAACATAGTGAGACTCTGTCTCCAAAAAAAAAAAGAAAGGAAAGAAAAAGAAAATTCAAAACATAAAGTAAAAAAAGAAGATGCCTCTCAAAGGGAGGAAACAGAGTGCGTCCCAGAGACCAAAAAACAGATGGAAGTCATGAAGAGAAAGATAGGCTCAGTGGATGTCTTCTCATCCACCTGTGAATGTTAGGAGTTCTGGAAGGAGGAGGGGAAGCACGTCTGAAAACGATGAATATGATGAATATTTAACAGTGGAAATTTTCTCTGATCAACAGAGGACATGAGTCTGCAGAGTCAAGGGGTTAGTAGGGGTGTTCCAGGCAGGGTTACTTTAAAGAAAAAGGCACACCCTTCACACCTCCTGGTGACATTCCTGAAATCCAGATAAAATCTCAGAGGCTGGCGCACACCCACAGGTCAGTAGTTAGGGCACCGGCCACATACACTGGGGGCTGACAGGTTCGAACCTGGCCCAGGCCTGCTAAACAGCAATGATGACTACAACAAAAAAATAGCCAGGTGTTGGGCGGCGCCTGTGGCTCAGTGAGTAGGGCCCCGGCCCCATATACTGAGAGTGGTGGGTTCAAATCCAGCCCTGGCCAAACTGCAACAAAAATATAGCCTGGTGTTGTGGCAGGCGCCTGTAGTCCCAGCTGCTCGGGAGGCTGAGGCAAGAGAAACACCTAAGCCCAAGAGCTAGAGGTTGCTGTGAGCTGTGATGCCACGGCATTCAACCAATGGTGACATAGTGAGATTTTTGTCTCCAAAAGAAAAAGAAGAAAAAGAAAACTCAGAAGCTTCCTAACAGACTAAATAAGTTATTAACAAGGGAGAATTAAAAACACTGGCAGCAGATTTCTCATCTGCAGCACTGGAAGCCGGAAGACTCTGGGGACAGTAGACTTTTCCTGGCCTAGCCCAGGGATCCTCACCAAAGCATTAATGTTGTTCCCTTACAATATTAAGAAATATATTTTGGCCAGGCAGGGTGGCTCACGGCTGTAATACAAGCACTTGGGAGGCAGAGGTGGGTGGATTGCCTGAGCTCACAGGTTCAAGACCAGCCTGAGCCAGATTGAGACCTCATCTCTAAAAATAGCTGGGTGTTGTGGTGGGCACCTATAGTACCAGCTACTCGAGAGGCTCAGGCAAGAGAATCACTTAAGCCCAGGAGTTTGAGGTTGCTGTGAGCTGTGACGCCATGGCACTCTACCTGTCTCAAAAAAAGAAAAGAAATATTTTGCAGATAAGGAAGAATTTAGAGGATATTTTCCCATGTGTTACATCTAAGGGAAATAGGAAAGCTCCAACAAAATAAATGATCAGAGACCCCAAAATGAGAGGAGAGGAAATAGCTGTCAACTCTGAATCTTATAAAGTTTATAGGCAAATGTCAGTGGAAGGTGGGAAGAATGGCAACTTTGGGGGGTGAGGTGGGGCAGAAGGGCAGAGCGTCATCAGGGCTGGTTGTTGGGGCTGGCTGGTGCTTACCCGATTTCTTTATAATGAAGCGTTAGAAACAAGAAGTAGGCTCAGCACCTGTGGCTCAAGTGGCTAAGGCGCCAGCCATGTTCACTCAAGGTGACGGGTTTGGATCCAGCCTGGGCCCGCCAAACAACGATGGCTGCAACCAAAAAATCGCCAGGCATTGTGGCAGGCACCTGTGGTCCCAGCTACTCGGGAGGCTTAGGCAGGAGACTAGCTTGAGCCCAGGAGTTGGAGGTTGCTGTGAGCTGTGATGCCATTGCACTCTACCCACCGGAACAGCTTGAGGCTCCTGTCTCAAAAAAAAAAAAAAAAGAAAGAAAGAAAGAAACAAGAAGTAACCCTTTGCTGAACACAAATTTAACAATCAGAAAAGGGGACAAAAATAATTTGCCCAAACTATCAAAAATGTGAGGAAAAGTAGTAATATAAATCATTCACATAGAATAAGATAGCATAATGTCAGACCCCTCAGTTATTTTAGCAAAATCTGAGACTGTTTCAGACTGGGTTAGAAAACAAAACCTTGGTGGTGTGGTAGCTCACTCCTGTAATCCTAGTACTATGGGAGGCTGAGGTGATTGGGTTGCTTGAGCTCAGGAGTTTAAGATCAGTTTGAGCAAGAGTGAGACCTCATCTCTACTAAAAATAGGAAAATTTAGCCAGGCATTATGGCTGGCACCTGCAGGCACAGCTACTTTGGAGGCTGAGGCAGGAGGATCGTTTGAACCCAGGACTTTGATGTTGCTGTGAGCTAGGCTAATGCCATGGCACTCTAGCTTGGGTGACAGAGACTATGTCTCAAAAAATAAATAAACAGCAAAAGAAAACAAAATATTAGTAAGAAAAAGTTCAAAATTAAGAGATGGACAAAACTATATGGTGGAAAATAAGAAAAAGAAAAAAAAGATGAGCCAGGCACAGTGGCTTATGCCTGTAATACCAGCACTCTGGAAGGCCAAGGCAGGTGGATTGGCTGAACTCACAAGTTTGAGACCAGCCTGAGCCAGAGTGAGACCTCGTCTCTAAAAACAGCTGGGCATTGCAGCAGTGGGTGCCGCCATTGCAGCAGTAGTCCAAGCTACTCAGGAGGCTGAGGCAAGAGGATCCCCTGAGCCCAATAGTTAGAGGTTGCTATGAGCTATGAGGCTATGGCACTCTACCGAGGGCAACAAAGTGAGACTATGTCTCAAAAAAAAAAGAGTTGGATAAAACTATACCAGGCATATATAACTAGAAAGCAAGCAGGGATCAGCAAAGTTTTTTTTTTTTTTGGACAGAGCCTCAAGCTGTTGCCCTGGATAGAGTGCTCTGGCATCATAGCTCACAGCAACCTTCAACTCCTGGGCTTAAGCGATTTTCTTGCCTCAGCCTCCCAAATATTTTTGTTGTAGTTATCATTGTTTTCACAGGCCCAGGCTGGATTCAAACCTACCAGCTCTGGTGTATGTGGCTGGTGCCTTAGCTGCTTGAGCCACAGGCGCCAAGGCAGGGATCAGCAAAGTTAATATCAAACTGGATTTTAACGTCCAATTTTTTAAACAAGATGAATAGGACATAAGGATTAAAAGTTAAATTTGTAAAGAAAATGCATGGGTCTTGGCACCTGTGGCTCAAGTGGCTAAGGCGCCAGCCACATACACCTAAGGTGGCGGGTTCAAATCCAGCCTGGGCCAGCCAAAAACAATAATGACAGCTGCAACCAAAAAAATTGCCGGGTGTTGTGACAGGCCCAGCTACTTGGGAGGCGGAGGCAGGAGACTCGCTTGAGTCCAGGAGTTGGAGGTTGCTGTGAGCTGTGATGCCATGGCACTCTACCCAGGGGGACAGCTTGAGGCTCTGTCTCAACAAAAAAAAAAAAAAAGAAGATGATGCATGGTAACTCCCATTAAACTTTAGGTATACACTAACATGATACGTGAGTCTAGCATGGAAGAAGGGAGGTGAGTGGTTGAGGAGGAAGGTGCCAGGGTCAGAAGGTCTAGGTTTGAATCCCTACTCCAACTATTTCTAGCTGTGTGACATGAGCATATTACTTCTCTGTGCCTTGCTTTGCTTATCTGTAAAATGGGTAAATAGTCCTTTACCAGGTCCATAAATGGAAGAGTTAGCATGTATATAAAACTGAGAACAGTAACCAGCAGGTTGTACTGTTACTGTTTGTTACTCAACAAATGTGTGCTGTTTTTATTATATAGAAACACCACTAGCAATTAGAGGAGAACTCTAACAGAAGTACTTGTGAAACTCCAGGGAGGGAAGCCTGGGAGTCAGTGTTAGTTATTTGACCTCACTGAGTCTCTGTTTTCTCCTTCCATGAAATGGATAATAAGCCTGCTTTACTCTAGACATGTTTATACCCTACACAGCATGCAGGACTCTGAGAAGTGTTTGTAAGCCATCTTTTGGAGAGTGGGTAAGCTCTGTCCTTTGATGGGGGCTGGATTTAGGGCAGGGCCTGCATGAATGTGAAGTCACAAGATGTCTCCCTTCTCCTATATGGGGAGGTGGTAGTGAGGTAAAAGGGAGCAGAGTGGAGGTGTCAGCTAATGTATCAGTACCTGGCCATTATCCCATTTAAATCTCCATGGTTGGCTTGGCGCCTATAGCTCAGTGGCTAGAGCACCAGCCACATACACCGTAGCTGGTGCGTTCAAATCCAGCCTGGGCCTGCCAGATATGACAACTACAACCAAAAAATAGCTGGTGTTGTGGTGGGTGCCTATGGTCACTTGGGAGGCTGAGGCAAGAGAATCACTTAAGCCCAGGAGTTGGAGGTTGCTGTGAGCTGTGATGCCATGGCACTTTACCAAGGGTGACATGGTGAGACTCTGTCTCAAAAAAAAAAAAATCTCCATGTCAGGCAGCACCTGCGGCTCAAAGGAGTAGGGCACTGGCCCCATATGCCGGAGGTGGCGGGTTCAAACCCAGCCCTGGCCAAAAACTGCAAAAAAAAAAAAAAAAAACCATCAAAAACAAAACTTCATGTCTTTCCTGGAGGAGGGAGCAGAGTTACTGGGAGTTCACCTGGCTGATAAGTGGCAGAGGGAAAATTCATGTTTGGGTGAGGGTATGACCACTAAAGTCCAATATTTCTGGAGCCTCCTGCCTATACTAGAAGGTGTTTGAAGCAACTTGACATCCCAGAAATAGTGTGTGCAACCCCCTAGGGCAGGCATCCTCAAACTACAGCTCACAGGCCACATGCAGCCTGCTGAGGACATTTATCTGGCCCTTGGGGTGTTTTTGCCACAGCTGCCTGTCCTGCTTAGCAGCTGACTCGTCCCGGGGCCGCAGTCCAGCCCTCCAACGGTCTGAGGGACAGTGAACTGGCCCCCTGTTTAAAAAGTTTGAGGACCCCTGCCCTGGGGATAACTTGTGGTCAGAAATCAGCAGTAGCTGAGGGATAGGACACCAGCTTTAAGTAGGACAGTTGCTGGCTTGACCTTGGGATGTCCCTCATACACATCACTGGATGTGAGAATTACAGAAGCTCATTGGATGTGCCTGGTGCCCAGCAGGTGCTTGCCTAATCCTCCTTTCCCAAACCCCATCCTACCCCAGCACCCTACACTGCAGGTTTCTAAGGCATAGGGTTACATATTCCCCTTTCCTCTTCCAGGTGTGGCAGGAGTGCTTGTGGGACACCCGTTTGACACTGTCAAGGTGAGTCTGTCATCACTATTTTCTTTTCAACCCTTGGGAGAGACCCATAGGGTTAGAGGTGGCTAGAGGCCCCTTTCAAGTTATATCAGGAAGACATTCAAAGTCTTTCCTTGAGTTTCAGAATAAAGGTAGAAGGAGAGTTCTAGCAGTTCAAGCAGGCAGCTGCCTTTTCACAGGACCAAACTAAACCTTCCTCCTGTATGTGTCCTTATATCTCCCAGCTAGGGGTGAATCATGTTTGGTTCATGGCCAACTCCATGCTTGGAACTGGCTGGCTGAGACCAGGGAGTTTAGGGCACATTTCCTCCCACGCAGAGCAAGGACACCCACACTGTTCTGATGCAGAACTTCCCCAGATGGCTTCTTAGACAAAAGAAGAGTTCAGAGAAAAAATACAGAAAAACAGAAAAATCCAAACTTGTCAATATTTCCCATTAACATGATCTTCAGAGAGGGATGACTATCACTGTTAAGAAAACTGAGCAGTTGTTTCCCAAGTGCCAAGGTGCACCTGTGAGGTGTACATGGTCAGAGTCTTAAGGAAGGACCCTGGAGGGTAGGCCACACCCTGGGACCTCAGGCCCTGGGCCAGGGACTCTGTCAGCCGTGGTAAATTAGAGTTCCAGGTCTCAGATGCTACAGAATGCAAACCAAGGAAATCCATGTCCTCTGGTTGGAAATTCCCAAATAAGTTCTTGCTTAGGGTTTTATGTTGTTAAACTAGCCAAATCAGGACCCTTCCTTACTGTTTCCCTGGGACCCCGAGCAGGCAAGAGGCCAGACCTGTACTTACTATAAACACTGAACTTGGCACCTTTTCCTGGTGAAGGGAGGACAAAGCCAAAGGCAAGACACATTGCCCTGAGCTGGATCTGAAGTAGACTTTCTGTCTCTTTTTTTCAGTGAGCCCAGGTGTTTATTGGTAAGGAAAACTTGTTATTTGGGGGCTGGCAGGTGTAAGTCCCTCTGCTAACTGGTTTGACAGATGACCTTGGGCCAGTCACTGTATCTCTGGGCTCACATGTTCTCATCTGCAAAAAGAGGGGTCGGGAGAGGTTTTCACGATTCCTGATGGTGCCCTGTGTGCAACAGTATAATTTGTGTTGAGTGAAATGCTAGTTCTACATGCAGATTTGGGGAGGAGGCTGAAGGGCCAGGTTTTCTTGGCAGGCAGTGACCCCTGAGTTCCCTATGTGGGCCTGCGGAGAGTGAGGCTCTGGCAGAGCCTGTCCATGTAGCCTGCCCTCCATGCCCACACTCTATTCAGACAGGTCGCCCCTGACACCTACCCACAGGCTGGAGCAGCCCAGGACAGCCTGGCAATCTCCATGTTACACTGTGTTTTTATCTGTGGTCACGTGCTATGAATGCCTCTTGCAGCTGTCTCCAGCCAAGAAGTGCTCAGATTCCCTTCTTGTGCCTGGCTTCTTGGAGGCCAGGTTTCTCTGAATTATGAACTGGCCAGCCCTAGCCAGACTTTCTGTGGGCTCCCTGTTGGACCCTCACGCAGTCCCGGTCAGATGGGGAGCACTTTTTCCCTTTGTCCTGGTGCCTCCATGTCCATGTGAACTGCTGAGCATTTGACTAGAACCTTTACAGATATTCAGGTGCAGGAACCTCACCTCAGCTCACTGGCTTTTGTCTCCCAGTCCCTACTTTGCTGGTATCTGGGGGGAGTAGTCTTTGAGAAGATCAGTTTGTGACTTTTTTTTTTTTTTTGGCCACTCTGGCCCACCATCATCACATCTGGGCAAACCTGCCTTTAAAGCCAAGCTGTTTGTTACAAAAGGGGAGAAAACTTGCCCCCTGGTAATCAACTCTTTGCCCCTCCAGTTCCAGGTGCTGCTTGTCATGAGTGCCTTCCCTTCTACTGCCTTCCCATGCAACAATATCACCGATGGCCTTGCAGCTCTTACTGGTTTCCATTACAGAAGTTAAACATTCTCATTAAAAGAAAATTGGGAATTGTAGGGAGGAGAAAAAGCCAATTTTTTTCCTTCTCCTAAATAAATCAGTATTTACAGTTTGCACATTGCCCTCAGAATCCTCCCTTTCCTTACCTAGCTACCCCAGGCCATGTGATTTTTTTTTTAGACAGATACTCTGTTGCCCAGCTTGAGTGCTATTACAGGGTCAGCCTAGCTCACAGCAACAAGCCAAGCCCCTGGGTTCAAACAATCCTACTGCCTCAGCCTCCTGATAAACCGGGACTATAGGCACTTACCACCAGGCCTGACTTGTTTTTCTATATTTAGTAGAGATGAGGTCTTGCTCTTGCTCAGGCTGGTCTTGAACTCCTGAGCTCAAGCAATCCACCTGCCTCGGCCTTCCAGAGTGTTAGGATTACAGCCATGAGCCACCATGCCCAGCCTGCCCTGTATGTTTTTTTTTTTTTTTTTTTGAGACAGGGTCTTACTATGTTGCCCTTGGTAGAGTGTCTGGTGTCACAGCTCACAGCAACTTCCAACTCTTGGGCTTAAGCAATTCTCTTGCTTCAGCCTCTCAAGTAGCTGGGACTATAGGCACCCACCACAATGCCTGGCTGTTGTTTTGTTGTTGTTGTTGTAGTTGTAATTGTTGTTTTAGCAGGCTTGGGTTTTAGCAGGTCCAAACCTGCCAGCCCCAGTGTATGTGGCCGGTGCCTTAACCACTGAACTATGGGCACTGTGCCTGCCCTGTAATATTTTTAAAATATGTTTTAATCATCAGGTATATTCACATTTTTTTTGGTCCTCTATTACAAAAATGATGTAGGTTGTAAAAAAAATTTTAGTCATAACGGAGATATGTAAAGTAAAAGGAAAATATCCAGTTTTTCATAGGTCTTTTCCCCAACCCTTGTAAATGACTTCTGCTGATAAACAGAAATGTGCACAGACCACCTATGTATATTTTTTGCTATTGGCAAAGTGGGATTGATCTTCTTTTGTTTGCTTATTTTTTTTGAGACACAGTCTTGCCCTGTCACCCAAGCCTTGAGTGCAGTGAGTGGAGTCATCATAGCTTACTGCAGCCTCAAACTCCTGAGCTCCAGGAACCCTCCCACCTCAGCCTCCCATATGACTACAGGCATGTGCCACCATGCCTGATTCTGCTATAGTTGTTTTTATTTTATTTTTATTATTTTTTTTAGAGACAAGAGTCTCATTTTGTTGCCCTCAATAGAGTCACAGCTCACAGCAAACTCCAGCTTTTGGGCTTAGGTGATTCTCTTGCTTCAGCTTCCTGGGCAGTTGGGACTACAGGCGCCTGCCATAACGCCGAGCTATTCTTTTGTTGCAGTTTGGCTAGGGCCGGGTTTGAACCTGCCACTCTTGGTATATGGGGCCGGCGCCCTACCCACTGAGCCACAGGCGCCATCCCTATAGTTGTTTTTTTTTTGTAGAGACAGAATTTCACTTTATCGCCCTTGGTAGAGTGCTGTGGCATCACAGCTCACAGCAACCTCCAACTCCTGGGCTAGGTGATTCTCTTGCCTCAGCCTCCCAAGTAGATGAAACTACAGGTGTAGTTGTTTTTAAATTTGTTTTTAGTTGACATTTAACACATGTAGAAAAGCACAGACAGACATCCTTGGTGTAAAATCTGTATATCATCAGAAACACACCCTTGGGAGCCACCACCCAAGAGAAGCAGCACAAGGCCAGCCCCCTAGAAGTCCCCCATTCTCTTAGCAACTCTTCCCTCCCCTGTCTCAGGGCTTTTACCGTCCAACAGCCTGAACTTCTAACACCATGGGTCCCTTTTGCCTAGCTTAAACTTAATTGACCCTGGAATATATCAGGGGGCCACCTGAGTCTATGCCAGTCTATGCTCTCCTGCTTAACTGGACACAATAGTCAGGGACAAGTTGCTTTCATTTGGAAGGGTGAGCTTTCATCTTGACCAGCCAAGAAGTGGTGGCCAGCCATCCCAGGGCAGGGGAGGGGCAGGGTTGGGGGGCTAGCCTCCGGGGCTCCGTGCCTGGATGTGATGTTGAAATTTTGTGTTGCTTTAACTGCCTTTACTTTCTGAGCTAGGGGCTGTCTCCATCAGTAGCAAAAGTGTAACTTTGTTGTAGATGAGCGTAAGCCTCACCCTGGAGAGCGCTAGTAAGTACAGACCAGGTGAACCTCTTTTCTGTCCCTCCTTGCTGAACCAGACCCTGGGCCTGGACCCCACCTCACTACATACCTGCCCCCAACCCCAGTGATCCCTTTGTGACTGGCAAGGGACAGGGAGGGCATGAGATGAGTATGGGCCCAGCATAGATCTCAGGGTGGGGGCTTGGGGGTCTGGTCAAGAAAAATCAGACCCCTCTGGATCAGGGGTCTTCATATTGGGGGTATCCCAGCCCTGTGGGGAGCTGGGAGCCTCTTGGGCTTGTGTGCAGATGACCACTTCCCCCCGGGGGGGGGGGTCTAATTCCATCAATCTCCAATGAAGATCCTGTTACCACCCCCACCCCCCCAAATATTAGGAACCTCAGCTCTAGATACCACAAAACTTGGGCCATTGGGCCACAGTTGACTCCCCAGACCTTGATCCCCAAAGGTCAGAAACAAAGTGGGGAGAGGCCTCTGCCCATTTTGGTGGGAGAAACAGAGTTGCCCTGAGTCAGTGGGACCTGGGCATTCAATAATGTCTGTGATCTGCATAGACTTACAGACACTGCCCAAGTGGCACTGAAAATCTGAAAAGAAGGGACAGCTCTACCTCACATTAGTTCTGCAAACACAGTGCTCTTAGTGCCAGTTTGGGGAATGCAGGAGGAACAAAAATGTCCTGCCGGAGACCCCAGAACATTGAAGGCCAAGTTTAAAAACCTCACATCACAAAAACTTTTTTTTTTTTTTTT
>CAUYQV010145629.1:0-16012 GCA_963574575.1 Galagoides demidoff | reverse complement strand
AACCAAAAAATGGCCGGGCATTGTGGCAGGCGCCTGTGGTCCCAGCTACTTGGGAGGCGGAGGCAGGAGACTCGCTTGAGCCCAGGAGTTGGAGGTTGCTATGAGCTGTGATGCCATGGCACTCTACCCAGGGGGATAGCTTAAGGCTCCATCTAAAAAAAAAAAAAAAATCAGGGATGCTGTATGGAAAGGTCCCCAAGAGTGCCCCATACATGGTAGGTACTCCAGCCATAGAAATGGATACACTACACGTAACCTCTACATGTTAGAGGGAGAAGTGAATACAGAGATATATAAGGCAATACGGGCTTTTTATAAATATCACAGGTACACATTTACCCGCTTTTAAAGCCCCCTATTTTCGGAAAACACCATTTTTCTCATCCTTGAAATGTTTCTTTAGCTTTTGTTCCTTCCTCAAAGAAAGATTGACTATACAAGAAGATTCTTTGAGACTTAGACATGCATCACACTTTACTGACATAGCTTGAGGTAACAAATAGACTTCTATAAAATTATATCACTATTTTATATTAATTGGAAAAGATACATATGCTGAAAATTAAAGCAACTTGGTTTTGTTTCTGTTTGAAAAACAAAGCCTGAGGAAGAGCTAGTTTGTGTAATGAAAACTAGGCTTAAAATATTTCCCAAAAGAATAATTAAAATAGCTCCTTGGACCCTTATTTTCCTAAGACCTCAAAGCATCTTTCCAAGCGAAACATCATTTCCAAATCCTTCAAATATCCAGAGTTAAACTTCAAGACTGTTTTTGCATTATTCATACAAGGGACGTTCTCCCTCATGCTTGTTGAGCAATTTCTTATTCATGCAATTCACCTTCTCAACCAACAATTTTTTTTAATACTAGCCATACAAAATTACTGTCTTATATTAAATATCTTCTCTTTTAATCCTCTTTCTTTTACCTTACAGCATCTACTTACATCAAGTTCTAGCATCATCATCATCACCAGCACCACCATAACTATCAGTTACAAGGTGTTTACTATGTAAATGTTGCTAATTGCTTTACAGGAATTATCTTAAATCCAATCTTTCATCCCTGATGTTCAGTTTCTAGAGTATGAAGCCAAAGCTTAGAGAAAAGGAACTTGATCAAAGCCACAGAGCAAATGAGTTATGACAGTAGGACTAAAAACCATGTCTAATTTTGCCTACAACCGAGCAAATGAGTTATGGAGGTAGGACTAGAAACCATGTCTAATTTTGCCTAAAACCAATGCTTGTTCTGAGTCCGTGTGAGTTCAGGGACCACAGCAGTCACTGCTGAGATGGAATCAGTCATGACACATGTATTGGCAGAACAATGGCCAACCAAGGGATTTATTAACAGATCTTGTATATGGACATTCAGCTCATGGTTTTGACTTATTTCAGCATAGACAGATCTTTTCACAAAGATGCTCTTTTTTTTCTGTCTCAAATATAACCATTTATAAAGAATTATCATTGGAAGAATTCTCAAAGATCATCTAATCTGATCTCTCTTCATGCCAAGATAAGGAAGATAAGGTTCAAAGACTGCAATCAATTTACTTAATATCACATGGCAAGTCATTAATACAGCTGTGACCAGGGCTCTGGACTCCTTCATCCCCATTCAGTGTTCTTTCTAAGCTGCATCAATCTGTACAAACAATGCCTATTCCAGGTTATGTTCAATGTTTAGAGTTATCTGAGCTGGTGTTGTTATAATAAATTATGTAAAATAAAACATTAAAAACTATGGGATTAGACCTAGGTGAACTCAAATGGAGAAAGAAGAGGAGGTAAAAAGATATTTCTGGATAAGGAATTGAATTTACTGTGTTCAAAAGGGAATCCATCCAATCTAACTTGAACACAGCAAGAGAAGTAAGGAGAGACAATACAGTATTCATCTCTCAAACCCACTTTTAGGCCCTGGAAATACAAAGGTGACCAAGATGTGGTCTAGTCTTCAGGGAAGTTTGAGACTAATGGCTTAAAGAAAAAAGGAAATAGGCACTCATACTCCTACCTGGTATATGCCGTGATGGATATATATCCAAGGTGCTGTAGAAGAGTGGGAGTTTATAATACAGATTTATTATAAATAAGTTGGAGGAAGTGACAGCTAAGTGAGATCCTAAAGAATGAGTAAGGCTGGTGAAGACAGGTCAATAGAAACATTCAAGACAAAATAAGAATCATAGTAGCTTCTTGTGAGTACAGTCCAGAGTTCAATATGGCTGGTCATAGAGTGAAGAGGTAATGTTAGAAAAAGTCAAGCAGAAGTAAAAGGCAAAGACTAGGACATGCAGGAGCTTATAGCTTATTTTTTTCCATAGAGAATATTTAAACAGCTGAATGCCGTGACAAATGTACTCTTTAGACAGATCGCTATGACTTCTGACTGATGGATGGGAAAGAAGAGAGAAAGACGGTGAGCAGGAAGACAAGCCAGGTAACTACAGCAATATTCTAGAGGGGGAACAAAAGGGTATGGGCTATAAATGTGGGAGAAGGGGGTGTTATCAAGCACTATGTATAAAGTAGAATCAGCATGTCTTAGATTGATTATGTATCAAGAAGGAGGAGCTAAGAATAACTCCCAGCTTTCCAAAAAGGGCTACTGGTGGCATAATGGTGTGTTTAGCAAGATAAGACCCTCCCAGTGTATGAGTTATATCCATAAGAATGTTATAAAGAACACAAAGGCTGAGGTTTAGAACAGTATCTTTGTTGATGCTATTCACACAATTTATAAAAGAAAAATAATGTTTCTGAGATTTCCACTGCACAAGGTACCTGAGACAAAGTGAAAGACTCCAGCAAATAGCTAGAATAAGTTATTACGCTATTCATTGCAGATCATGGAGAGAACAGATCATGCCAAGTTTTATCTTGTCACATGATTTGGCTTCTAAGACCTAAATATAAATCAAGACATACGAGATTCAAATGCTGTTTAGTCTTGACCAAGTATGTGAAGAGAAGAAAGGGTGGGAACACAAAGCATTCACCATATTTCAGCAGGAAGTATTGGATATCTTGGATTCTTTACACAAAACACAATCTTGATGAGTGAATCATGAATTAATATACCCCCAGAGCAAGGACTTCCCTTACCACAACGTCAAGTCAATTTAAACTTCATGCAGAACGTGTCTGGCTACAAGAGTTCTGGCTTTTGCCAAACCTCATAGAATGGATTGGAGCCATTTACAGACCTCTCATGCCCATAAGACTCCCTACCCTAATCGCTGGCCCCTCTAATGCTGCATTTCTCTGGGAATAATAGCTCTCAGGACATTGGGTTTGATTCAGTGCATGCCAGGACTTGGAGACATTTTAAACAAGTTAGAATCCATATGTTGTCTTCAATTAAAGGCTTGGTAAGGCAAAGGAACACCAACTCAGCCACCAAATATGTGGGTCTGGGGAAGCTTCTTCTGCCTTTCTGACAGGGCAATTGTCATGTGGCAAGCTTGGCTTCTAGCAAAAGCAATGATAGAAACAAAAACGTACACTGTGAAAATTAGGCTTGTCACCAACTTCAGTCACTGAGTATCCAACTTCATGGCACGTGGAGTGTGGTTTGAACATTATGGTCTGGGAAGCAAGGAGAATTCCTAGTATGATGTGAGTAATTATGAGAAAAGCTTAAAAATATAAATCTCAATATAAAAATTAATAATCAAGAAAATATCAGTGGTCAGTTGGAGGGTAGGAATGGGTAAAGAAATACACAAGTCCTTTGCAGACTCAATATTGATTTATTCACCAAATTTGCTCATTCATTGACTTTTTACCCATCTTAAACGTTGTGTGTGTTTGGAAGTACTATAAAGGCCAAAGAAATGTTTGACAGAAAGAAAGGATTAGGTAGAGACTATACCAAAAACTCTACTATTAATGAAAAGTCATAAATTTCCCAAAAATATCTATTTTCAGGGGTATTATTGGGTAAACAGTATGGAGTTTGGAAGGTCCAGTATATCTGATTTTAGTATTGGCAGTGCTATTTACACAATGTGTGACCTTAGATATTATGATAAGGCCTGGCATACCACACCCGGCATATTGTCACTATTCACTACATACTTGATAGATGAATGAATTAGTAAGTGGGGGTTTCCTGCAGGCCCAGGGCACAGCATGTGAAGTATACAATGTACTGTATATGCATTTCATGAATTATGAACACCCTGTGAGGTAGGTACTACTATCATTCCTATTTTATAAATAAGAAAACTGGGTTTTAGAGAGCTTAGATGCCTTCTATAGGGCCATGTAGCTGATAAATAGGGAAGCCAAATCCAATGTGTCCCTTTCCAAAAACAGAATCTCAAATCTCTGCTTTAAATAATTCATTCTTATATGAGATATGGGGAAAATGATTCCAGGAGAAAATCAGGAGGAAAAATCTGGTGAGATACAGGAAAATCACGAGGATGCCAAGTGGAAGAATGTGAAGCCTTCTGTACTGGAGTGAGGCAGAAGAGAGGACTCTGGCCAGAGGGTGAGGCAGAGTCTACTTAGGGAGCAGTAGGTGATCCTCAGAGCAAATAAAGAAAGATACATGGGCATTAGCAAGCTGGGTTGGAGGGCCCCAGTTACCAATTGACATGGTGTTTGTGGTCTGCCTACCAAGAGGACAAAGATAACCTCATGAATAATGAAGCTACTGGACCATGTGCTGTCTTTCCAGTGTAGGTAGCTACAGTGTGGAGGAATAAAAGTTGGCCAGGACCACTTCAGTAATACATAGGTGGGCAAACTATGACCAGCAGACCAATTCTAGCTCACTACCTGTTTTGTAAAAGATGTTTTACTGACACACGGTCATGAGCTGTACATGTTTTCTACATCTGCTTTCATTCTACAAAGGCAGAGCTGAGTAGAAATGATAGCAATCATACAGCCCATAAAGCCTAAAATATTTACTATCTTCATAGGCCTTTTACAAATGGTTGCCAAATCCTGCAATAGGATGCTGTGAGAAGCAAATATAGAAACACCTAGCAAGTGTCTGGCTCATAGTAAATAAGTGGAAATTTAAGTTTTACCTCTGTGACCGTCAAGCCCACAAGCCTCTACTAACTAAGCTAGACCACAAAAGTGGCCAGTCTGTTGACGCTAGAAGTTGACTTTATGGTGAAGGAAATGGAGGCCACTGGTAACCAGCAAGGACTATGAGCCAGAGACTAGACAGGTCATACCTGTTACCACAGTGAATCCTCCCACTACTCAGGAAAACAGGCATTGGTGCTCTATTTTACAGAAGCAGTAGAGGCAGATTTGAGCCCAGGCCTGTCAAAGTTCTCCCATCATACAAGGGCCATCAAGCCCCAGGTAAATGACTTAAAGGATGTGCTGGCCCAGAGGATGTTTTCCTCTCTTCTGGCTGAAGGTCATGACCTTACAGGGGAAGGAACATTTGGGAAATGTGTACCTGCTATCAAAATGATATTGGTAATGGGGCTTTGAAGTGTGGAACACAGATAACCATATCAGAACAAGGAGTTCCTCAAAGGAACCATCTCATCAGTGACAGTGACAACATCATCTGTGTTGTCCAAGGAGTTCCTCAAAGGAACCATGTCATCAGTGACAGTGACAACAGCTCTGAGACTGCTGGAAGACTGATGAAGAAGATGTCAAGTCAATATTTCAGAGAAAGGGGAAAAAATAATCTGGTATAATTAGAAATAGAAAATAACTGAAAACATGAAAGAAACAAAGTCAGCAGCATTGCCAAGAAGGAATAAGAGGGAAAATACTACAAATGATCCTAGAGTCTCCAGATGCCCCATCCCAACCTACATGCTAGCTAGAAGGGTAAAACTAAAAAAAATCCAACTGTTTCTATCAGACCGCCTACTATTTTATTATATAATATGAGGAGTGGGCAAAAAAGAAAAGAAACCATGATACAGACATTATTATAAGAGCACTGACTCTAACGCAGACTTGCATTCATAATGCATCTACCATTGCTAGCTGGGTAATTTGGGCAAATAACTTAACCTCTCTAAGCCTCAGTTGCCTTAGCTGTTTAAGAAGTTTACTAACAGTGCCTCATTGGGCACTGCGGTGATTAATGTTTGTAAGTATAAAATGCTCAGCACATAATAAAATACTCAACAAATACTAGATGTATCATATTACCATTGAAAATATTACAAAGCATTATAGAAACGGTCAGAGACAGCTCCTACAAGAAGAGGATGTTTTAACTATGCTTTGAGAGAATGCAAAAGTCCATGAAGTGAACACTCTCCAGGCTGGTAGGGAATAGAATAAAAGTGGGAGGGGGGTTGAGTGAGGATGATAAAATAGGCTGGTCTCTCTCCCTCTAGTAATACGCAACCACATTCATTCTTCATTCTATCCCTAAGCTCAACGAGAGCCTCACAACTGCCTCTGCCTGAAAGGTATGGAGGACTCTATTCAGATTCAAGTCAAACTCTTTAACACGCAGCACACTAATAATATGCTCTTTCACTGGGCATTTATTTAGCACCTACTAGATGTCAGGAGCTGTTTCTGTGAGAAATAATAAATGGGCCTTGACTATGAGAAGTTCACAGAGCAGTGGAGAGAACTGTGAAGGTCAGACAAGGTCAGTGATTGCAATCAGATTTATGACAGGCGTATGCCTACAACACCGTGGTGGAGAAAAGGGGCTCACGTTGCCCCTAGGTGACAGCCTTACCTTGAAGATAAGGTTGAGCTGGGCTTTGAAAACTAATCAGGAAAAGAACAAGGACATATCTTAGAAGAAAAGACTGGCACACTAAAAAGGATAGAGGCAAAAAACTCTGGCATTTTGGTGGTGTTCTTAGGAGTCCAATGTTGCTGGAGCTGAAAGGGGGGTGGTGTGGGGATGCGGGAGATAAGGTGGCCTCTGTAGGCAAAAACTAGATCAGCATCTCAAATGCCATGCTAACGCATTTACATCTTATCTCATGAATAATGGAGAACCCTAGAAAGACCATGGTCAACACTGCAGAAAGTGGTCCATACAGGGACCAGAAGACAGGCAGAGGGACCCCTGAGGGGCTCCTACCGTAATCTGGGCTGTCTAGGATGAATGAATGAGCACACAGATGAATGGTTCTGATAACTTCTGCAAGAGTTTCTACTCACATGAGAAAGGGAAGTGGCTTTCATATCCTTTTCAACTGCTCTCCCATCCCCCACCTTGACATTCATGAATGGTTTCTCTCATTTGCACGCATGTGTGTCTCTTCCTCCTATACTGGGATCTCAGATCTGCGGCCTAAGCATCTTGTATTGTGTTGGTTATATTTATACCATTCACTGTAATGGGCAAGTGCCCCAACCCTTTCAATCAGAATCCTCAAGAGTCCCAGACAGAGAATGAAATCAACAGTCAAGGTATAGTTTAGACCAAAATAGTCATCCATTGGAGCCATTCTGAGAGCATCTGACCATGAAAGACTGAAACTACGGGTCCTGAGAATAGCCAATGTCTGAAAAGTGGACCCAAAGTGTCCTTTTAAGAGGTTAACATTGCTCTCAAATAGGCCACAGAAATTCAGAGGCCAAGACTAATCTTCTTTGATTCATTGATTTCCTAGTATTAATGCACCAAATTGTGCACATGACATACAGTGGTAGGAGAGACAAAGATGGATGAGACACAATGCAGACCTTGAAGAAAGAAGCTCCCAGCTTCGTGGAGCTGGATGGGATCCAGTAACACAACATAGCCCTGTAACAGCTTCCAAGACATATGAGCAGTAAGGGAACACTTCATTCCTCCTGGGAGTAAAGAAAGCCTTGAGGTAGGAGTCAAGCAGAGTCTAGAGGTATGAATAAGACTTTGTAACATCACGGAAACAGCTTCTGCAAAGGCACAAAGGTGTAAGAGTGATGTAGGGCTACTAGAACTTGAGAAAGAACTTGGCCACATCTGCTCACTAAAAGCTGACATCTTTAGTTAGGGGTTCTTTTGTCTCTCTCTCTTGCCTTCAGGGAGGGCCTCACACTTCTCTACACCAGAAAGGCCAGGGGACAGGACAGAAAAGAGCTTACTGTTAATCAGCAGATCAGCAAACCTATGACCCAAGCATTGTTAAAACTTAAAAGTAATTAGATATGTTCCATCTATAGGGAACTTCCTAAAATACATGTCTGACATTATGAGTTCAGTCAGTTACATGATAAACTACAAGAAAAGCTAAGTTTCTTTCCCAAGGCTGGCACTTAGCTACGGAACTTTAGAAAGATAAAGATCTCCCAAAACCTCATATTCTTTTTTTTTAATTCAGAAATTCAGATTCTTAATCCATAAAATTGAGGTGAGTAACATGTGTGATAATTCCACTCCATAGGATTATTGCAAAGAGTAAGTATGATATACATTTGTAAGATCATTGAGCCTAGAGCCTGACACAGGTGATGAACAAATATGAGCCCCTTACCTCCCTACCATCCCTTTCAGTCCTGGATCAAGTTCAATGCACACATCTTCCATGCAATAAATTCTCATGTATTCTTGGTTTAAGTACTTATCAACCTCCACATAAATCTACCGGGTCTACTCAAAGTTGGCAAAAGACAATCATAGTGTTTACGATGTGTCAAATTCTTTGCCTCTATTTCCTCATTTAATTTTCATAACAACTCAGTGAAGTAGCTAAAAATTATGCATCCTCATTTTACAGTTGAGAAGTTCTGATGCTCAGAGTTGAAGTGATATCTGAGATCATTCAGCCAGTTAAGTGACAGTATGCTGTGTCCACCATGACTCTTACAGTCCTCAAAGATAGTCATTTTCAGAGGTGAGCCCGAGTTGACATCAGTTGCCTCAGAAAATTGGACCCACGTGAAGTTATGAGAGCTTTTGCCTGCACCACAGTGTCTTGAAGTGGCTCAGTTACATCTACCAGTATCACCTGTTCATCAGAGGGATGTCCACATAACTTGATCTGTTCAAGATGTTATTTCTGTAACTTTATTATTATTAATGATTAATAACAAGAAGAATTCTCATGAAATAGAATTTGTGAGAAAGTGACCTGAACAATAATCAATAGGCTTTCTTAAGAAAGAGTAAGAAAAAAGAAAATCAGCCAAATGAGAGAAATTTGGGACAGTATGTCCTCTATTTTTCAGTATCAGTAATTTGGGGGCCACTGTGGGGAGGTTTTGTGCCTTTTTTTTAACTTCCATATTTCATACTTTCTGTTCAGCTTTTGCAACTTCCCATGAATACAGTTAAAAAGAAAATAGAAAAAATAGAACTTCATTCCTCTTGTATCACTTTCAAAAAGGTGCCTTTTGCAGAAGGAAATTTGGGCTATAAAAAGCCCTTGCAGACTTGTTCTCGCTCTTTCCTTCACGATTACTCTTTTTCCTGTTCTTTTTCTTTTTTGTATTTTATTTTTACGGGTAAGTGAGTGGTCTTCAGATGATCAGTGTTGCGTATCTTCAGGAAAAATTCATGCCAGACTAGTCAAACTATAACGGCTGCTATCATCAAGTTGCAATGGTTTCCAAGTTACTACCCAAAAAAGAAACCACACACATACAAAAGGGCATAGATCTCCCCTAATTTGACACTGGAAATATTCACATAAAAGGTTGTAGGTTAAAAGTGAACACAAATAATCACAAAATAGCATCATATCATCACAGACCTAAAATAGAATCCAGACCACTCAGTGTACAATGCTCACCGGCTACTTCCTCTCCACTTCTTAGCACACAAGAATGAGCTCTGGGTGTCTGCGTGGTACAATGTCCCTGGTGGTCTATCTCTTGTAAACGTTTGCAAATGTTTGGTCATTCAATATAAGCTTCCCAAGCAAAAGGACTATAGAGTGCCATTTACCTGGAGAAAAAAATAAAAGGGGGCGGGACACAATTACAAAGGGGGACTTTACCTAACAAATGCAATCAGTGTAACCTGGTTCTCTGTACCCTCAGTGAATCCCCAACAATAAAAAACAAAAAGAAAAGAAAGGAGTAGAACTGTATTAAAGAGCATTGTGTAAAAAGGTGGAAATGAAAAGAATATGTTTATGGACTATGGTAAAATAAATAAATAAATAAGAAACTGACTACCTAAGAAACATTGTTTGGATCTCCCACTATTTCTTTAGCTTTCATTTGAAAATATTCTGCTATCCATTATCATACATTATTTTATCTTCTAGAACAAAGGCTACTAAATATTCTTTTCTGGAAAATGCAAAGTCATCATCCCATTCAATTCAAGAAACATTTTTCAGAAACAACCTAAGTTCCCATCAACCCATGAATGGATTAACAAACTATGGTATACATATACCATGGAATACTATTCAGCCATGAAAAATATGGAGGCTTTACATCTTTGGGATTAATCTGGATTGAGTTGGAACACATTCTTCTTAGTAAAGTATCACAAGAATGGAAAAGCAAGTATCCAATATGCTGAATACTAATATGAAGCCAGTAGATGAACTAATATACACCCACATAAGACAAAAACTCAGTTAAACTCAAGTGGCAGGAGGAGAAAAGGGGAGGAGGAAGGGGGAGTTCTGTGCTTCCACCTGATGGCACAATGTAAGGGTATATGGCACACCTCCTGGGTGCAGGACACAACTACAACAGGGACCTTACCTAACAAATGCAAACAATGTAACTTAATCATTTGTACCCTCATAGTCATCTGAAATTTTTAAAAAGAAACATTTTTTTTTAAAAGCCACTGAGAGCCAAGCAGCATGGGTGGGGAAGTGAAAGACATCGGCCCTTATTTTATAGTTGTGGGGCACCCTCTAAAGTAGTGCCCCCTGATTGGTGTGCTAGGACACAGGGTCAGCTGTGCCAAGGTATCAATTCACTTAGGGCTCAGGGAGGCTGTACTGGCCTGAGCTGGCCCAGGAATAGTCAGTTTTGCTAAGGGCAATCTCCTCTATTTATCCTCATGTGCTAAGCAAATAGCATCCCTTCCCTGAGTGCTGTACTATGAAATAGGTGATGAGAAACTGTGCTAAGATTATTGACACGCCCAGAGTTACTTGCTACAATCTCAAATAACCCAACTTTCATGCTTTTGAAATCTTAGATCTACTTTTTATAGCTGTTTTCTTCTATTTCCTTCCAGATGATTGCCACATCTTGCTGCCTTGAGTGTTTCTTCCTTCTTGGTGGCTGTTTCTAATTTTTTAGCCAAAAAAAAAAAAATCAGTAAAGCAAAAATCACATTATATTCAACAAACGTTTCTTGAGTACCTACTATGGTTAGGCTGTCCAGACTCTTGCAGAAAAAAAGAAAGCATAGATAGAGAAGATACACGGTTGCATTCTCTAGTGAGGACACAACCTAAAATTGTGAATAAAATAAGGGTAATTAGGCCCTGAAATCCTAGAGCTAATATTTGAGACTACTGCAAAGTGCTTCATAGACTTTAAAGCAAAACTCAATGGGGAGACTCCAAAATCTGAGGTGAGGAATAAACTGTGTCTATGCACAGAAAAGCAGACTACAGGAATAGGAAGCACACAAACTCAGAAACAAGACAGAGTTCATATTCTTGACTCCATCAGTTATCAGTCAAGTAAGATTTGGCCCATAAGTGGCTTGATCTCTCCTCAGTCTCAGGTTCCTCTTGGAAAATGTGGGAAACAATACCTGCCTTTGTACAGGGTTACTGTACAAAGTTGAAATACTGTCTACAGCAAGGTCTTCACACCTGAGATGATGCTTGGTAACTTAAAAACAGAAAATTTCTACATCATCTATTCAGAAATTCACCTATTGCAGATAAGAAAAGAAAATTTTCCAAGTACACATCTATTACTGATAAAATGGTTGGAGAGTGTGGAGGATTTTTCAGATATATTTCCATTAAACCAACAACTCCTATTCACACCCACCTTGGTTCTGAAATTCTTCTAAAATGGCATTACTTTGCTCAGTTGCCTCAGTATAAGAACATAGATGTATCTTAGTTTGTTGCACAAACACTAAAATGATTGTTTTGAACACTAGTACCCTTGACAATGCTTTGTACAAAGTATCCCTCCACAGTTTTCAAAGGAAGCAAAGAAATGATTGAACACTGTTTGGGGCTGTAGGCGTGGGAGCTGGTGGGAAGTAGGCTCTGATTGGCTTCCCATCTATGATCATATATTGAGATAAGCCCATTTGCTTATGAATGGTCTCTGACCCCTAAAAGTGGAACCACAAAGAACCATGATATGGACAAAACCATGATTCCAACACTGTAAGAGGAAACAACTCTATCTTCTTGGAACTTTGATTTTTTTTTACTTTAATTTTTTTTATCTATAAATGAAGATATTAATATAGCTCATAAAGTTGTACAAATTCAGTGACGAAATTGCTATAACAAACCTAGCACTATGCATGGCAGGGTAACCTTTTTCAATTGATGTTTGCTTTTTACCTGTGAAAATTTTAGACCAATCATTTAGCTTTTCTGAACCTGTGCTTCCCCATCAATATGATAAGGATGAATCACTCCTACCTCAGAAGGTTCAGTGAGGAGTTAACAAGATGGTGCAAGTGCCTAGCATAGGATCTAAAGCATGGTGTGGACTCAGACGTGGCTATTTTCCCTTTACTTTATAGAACTGCATTTATAAATTCTGATTCATTGGGAATCTAATCAGTGTGTGTGCATATGACTTTTGTATGCCAAAAGGCCATTGGATATTTAAAAGCCATAAGAAAAGTCCATTGTAACCTGAATGCCCCTGGAACTATTTCCCATGTCAGAGGATGTGGGGCCCAAGTGGCTGTGCTCATTCTGAGCGGCTGAACATCCCAGCCAGAGCTGAGGCCCTGCAGCATGCTACGCAAACAGAGCCCCCACTGGGAAAGAGGCTGTACAATCCTGAGTCATGTGGGGAAGACGTGCAAATTCTGACCAGCAGAAATAGCAGCAGCAGATAATGCCCAAAGGCTGGCCCTACAATGGATCTCATTATTATTCATGTGAATGAACTGGAAGAAGTACCGTCATCTCTTCCTGCGGTTTACTGAGTTTTCATTGACAAAAAAAATAAGAACACTTTTGTTTGCAGAGGCACTGCCCTTTGCTGGCCTGTGATGGCCCAGCCATGTGAAGTTGCACTTCATGTTTCAATGAAGCAAATCTCCCCCAATGAGAGAAAAGGTTACTTCCTCCATCATACTCCCCTGACCACTACCTCTGCCAGATCCTGTCATGTGCTAGAGAGAAAAGACAAAGCAAAAACAGAGCAACCGGCAGAAAAAACCACTTCTCACTCTCACCAGCTTCTGAATCCAAAATGCTAAACCAGAGTCCAGTGGTGTTATCAGGCTCTGTGGTCAAAACCCTGCATCTGGTTATGATTCATGAACAGGGTTGGCGTGAGAAGTCTCCTTACCGTGGTCATGAAACAGTCGCCTCGGAGTTGGCAGTGATGTCTCCATAGCATTATCTCTAAGTCTATTCTATGAAAGCTCTTTCTTCAGACAACAAGAGAAATAGTACCATTACAGCTTTCCTTAATTACAGTCTCGTTCCCAGCTTATCCTTTGATCACATGGATTGAATTTAGACCCCCATTTTAGAACAGCCTACTCCAAATTAGAAAACTGAGGTCCAAAGGTAAAAAGCCTTGTTGAGAAATAAGAATATAAAAGCACCATTGAATGGAAATGCATAGAGAGTGCCAAGTACAAAGCGTGGCTTAGAGTAGGGATTCAAAAACTTTTTCTTCTTCTCCTGCAGAAAAGGAAAACATTCTGCTTAATTGGTGATTCTACCACATTGCAGGCTTTCATCAGTCATTATCCCCCCCTCAGAAGATGATGTCAACCATGACAATAACAAAACTACAACAATACTATTACTTGTCACTCTTTATTGAACCACAATTATCTCATGAGATATCATTCTTGAAGCTTCGTATATGATGTGATCCCAGTTGACCAAAGAGGAAGGGAAAATGCCATATGAAGGTACATCCCTCCACCCATGCTGAGAACCAGAAACACATGCATGAGTGTCCCCCAAGCTGGGGACAGATCTCCAGTGATAAGAGTAGGGTGACCACATAATCTATCACTGAAACCAGGATAGATTTCAGAATAAAGGGAATACTCCAAATAATTACTCTGGGATAATTGAAATACATCAAGACTGCTCTGGGCAAACCATGACACAAGGTCAACCTAGTTTAGCAACTCAAGACCCAAGTCCCAAGAAGCCTATTCATTATTTTTCAAGTATTGAGCACAGGTGAAGAGAAAGGCTTATGTCTTTGGTATGAACCTTTCAGCACCTTGAAGAGATGCTCTGGCATGTGTGCTCAAGAGATGATGGGATGTAAATCTCTCCCAAGCCCCCAGGGACTTCTACACACTGGCTCAATTCCACCGTAGCCAGTAAGTCCCTTCCCAGTTTGGGATCTTCAAACACTACTTTCCTTCCTAGACATATTCTCCCTCTCCCTACCCCTTGAACATTTTTTAATCTGGTTGATTCCTACCTATCAAGGACTTCACCTGACCACCTCTGCACAAACCCCCACTAAACAGGGTCTATCAAAGTCCTGTTACTTTCTCTTTCATAGCATTTACAAAATAACTCATTTATTTGCTTCTTTGGATGGCTTTTTTTAAGTTTATCTTACTCTAGAATATGTTTTATTCTAAAAAAACAGTAAACTAGGCATATCTCTTTTGTTCTTTGTTGTATCCACAGAGCACGTGGTAGGTTTGGTGTCAGTTGGTTTGATAGAATTATTAACTGAAAGAAGGAATCCCTTGATAAGGAAAGGAGTTGAACTTAACAAATATCTATGGTGTGGGCCTTAATCCTCGCAGAAACTCTGAGAAATATACATAATATCCAAGTTATAAACAAGAAAACTGAGTCTTCTCAAATTATTTAGCCTATGCAAAGTAGATCTAGCCCAAGGGCAGTGCGCTTCATGCTACACCAAACCACCTTCCAAAGATACAGCCCATTGAGCTGATTTTCCACTAGTCCAGTGGACTTGATTGCAGCAAAATTGGGTTCAATGTCAGGCAGGTTTCCCAGATATTAGGACCATGGGCAATTTCCCCCAAAGTCTCAAAGAGATTGACTGAGAACTGCCAACAACACTGATTTAGAACCAGAGCTACTGACAGACCCATCACCAAATCCTGGTTCCTTCAAATGCCTCTTGTGACTTTGGGTAAATCATAGAACTTCTAGAGCTTCAGTGTCCTCATCTGGAAAGGGAGAATTGCACTAATTTATCTTGGAGATAATACTGGAAGCTTTGAGTAAATATATGTCGAGTACCAAGCAGAGAGTCTGGTTCATGATACACATTAAATTAAAAGTGGGCATTTTCAGGGTGCTCCCACTTAATGGACACAATTTTAGGGTGGATGGCATGCCTCTTGGGGGCAGGACACATTTATAAGAGGGTGTTGCCGTATGGGTCTCGCGGAAAAGCCATGTCACAGAGAATAAGCACACTTATTGAAATTGTGTTTTAAATGAAGGTGAACATCTGCTCGCTCAGGCAAAATGATGAGCTTCTTTATTTGCAGGTGGCTTATATAGGGAATTTTGTACATGTACACAATATAGCAATGACCTCATTGATCCTTTTAGACATCATGTGACTACTTTGTGATTTATTTCCGATAATCCACCCAACATACACCTTTTGACATAACCCTTTCAACATAACCCAATTTAACATAACTTAATGGAGAACATGTTGTTAGCCATTTCTTCTTTGTTCTTATCTGATGATGCCTGAGGCTATGGAGGAACTAGGTAGATTGAATACCCACCCTTGCTGGCCTTGCGGTTTGGAGGCTGTTACTTTGGATCTTTAAATAAGGCATAAAGAAACTTTTTGGGCATACAGGAATTTGTCTACTCCCATGTAGGCCTTAAGTCAGGGGGTTATTCCAGCCAAAACCTTGGTCATGTTAGGCTCCCAACCAACCTGGCCACATGGGATTCTGCCTCAGTTTCTTACAAGTATGCCTGCACAAAGTCTT
>CAUYQV010145627.1:0-18639 GCA_963574575.1 Galagoides demidoff | reverse complement strand
GTACACCTAAGGTGGCGGGTTCGAATCCCCAGCCCGGGCCTGCCAAACAAACAATGATGGCTGCAACCAAAAAATGGCCGGGCGTTGTGGCGGGCGCCTGTGGTCCCAGCTACTTGGGAGGCGGAGGCAGGAGACTCGCTTGAGCCCAGGAATTGGAGGTTGCTATGAGCTGTGATGCCATGACACTCTACCCAGATGGATAGCTTGAGGC
Organism: Galagoides demidoff; assembly: GCA_963574575.1. Classification (NCBI taxonomy): domain Eukaryota; kingdom Metazoa; phylum Chordata; class Mammalia; order Primates; family Galagidae; genus Galagoides; species Galagoides demidoff. Next base: position 18,428 of record CAUYQV010145627.1, on the reverse strand, counting down.
TCCGTCTCAAAAAAAAACAAAAAAAACCAAAGTCTTGCAGGGAAAAAACACACAAAACTTGGTTGGGCACAGTTTCCAAGTCCAGTGTGATGGGGAGTCTTTTTTTTTGCTTGGACATCTGTTACCAACATGATAAGCAAGCTCTCAGAAATCCTGACACCACACAGAGAGAGGCCTACTAGCATCTCCAGCCCCCTCCTCCTCCCTGAACTATCCCAAAAGCCCTTAGTTAGCATGAGACAGGTTGCAAGACCTACTTAGGCTCTAATGTTCCCCGGGGCAATTTATCCCCGTCCCTGACACTTCCAGGCAAGAAATCCCCGGTGACCCTGGGACATAGGCCTATCCCATCTCCTTTTGGCGGGCAGCACCTGCTCATGGGGAAAGTGGCACGGCCAGGCCTGTCCCCAAGTGGCCATCCCATTAAAAGCAGCCACCTCAAGGAGCTAAGACAAAAAGAGAGAGAGAGAAACAGAGAAAATGAGGACATAAGAGCTTTCAGTATTTTGGAATCAAAGAGACTCAGAATTTAAGGGAGGAGAATGGATTAGCAGCCCAGAGGAGCCAGATCTGGCTCCCCACAAATTAGCCCACTCTGGGGCACTGGGTTTTTCAGGAGCAGTCCCAGGACTCTGGTGCCAGACCTGTTTGGCTCATCTCCCGGGGCAGTCTGTAGCCAGGCAGTCTCATGGCCAAGTCTCTACCTAGCCCCATCCGAGGAGCACCTGAGGCACGCACCTGAGGCACACACCTGCCCAGGTAATACACGTTTCCAGAACTGAGGTGGCAGGATTTAGGGCCACAAAGTTGAGACCACCTCTGTGGCCAACTGCCCTGGACCCTTTAGGCCAGGCTGCCCCCTCTCTGGGCCTGTTTCCCCCTCTGTCAAGCAGGTGACTATGATCCCTGCCTTCTCTGCCGCCCAGGTCCCTCCAGGGCCCCATCAAAACCAAGCAGGCTTCAGCAGACCCACAGGTGAGGGCAGGGCTTACCTCCAAGTGGGCAGCAGAAGAAAAGAGGATGCTGAGTCCTCCACTCCAGCCAGACCTCTTCCCTCTCAAACCACAGCCGGACCTCAGCTGTCTGGCTGAAGTTCCCCTTCCCTATCTATGTTCCCATATTGCCCAAGGCCAACCTCACAAGGTCAGCACAGTTACCTCCTGCCTGTTTTCTGGGGGCTGCGTGCGGTTCAGCTACCTCAGACCTGGTAAACAGCCCATTGTTGGAATGTAGCACCCATAGCATTTCTAAGGTCAGCCATCAACTCCCCCTTCTCTCCTCCTCCTCCTCCTCCTCCAGGTTCCAGATCCCTGGCTGAGGGGAGGATGGTGCCTGTCACTACTAAGGCTAAGGGCCTGGACCAGGCTCTGCCTGAGCTTCCTCTAGAGAAGGGGAGTAGAGGCACTGGTCAGATTCCACCCCAGCTCACTGAACACCCACATCCTGGAGCATCGAGGGCCCCCCAGCCTCTGTTCACACACCCCGTGGGCACGGTGCGCACCACCTCCAGTGATGCAGCCAACGTTAACTAAGCTCTGAAAAGGTGAGATAGGATCCTAAGCTCTGCACACACGGTGACACATTTAATCCTTCTAAAAAGCTTGGAGACAGGGCTGCACCTGTGGCTCAAGTAGGGTTCCTGCCTCATATGCCAGCGGTGGCTGGTTCACACCCGGCCCCCTGCCAAAAGACTGCAACAACAACAACAACAAAACCTTGGAAACAAATACCATCATACTCATTTAACAAATAAGGATAGTTGAGGCCCTGAGAGGTCAAGTCATCTGCCTGAGGCCACACAGCTAGTGAGCAGTGAAGGGTGGATATGAACCAGGGCTGGCCCTGGAACCCAAGCTCTTGATTCTGAAGCCTGTTTCTCTCTTGAACGTACAGTAAAAAATGCTTCTAAGAATATGTTTCCCTGGGGTTAGCAGGATGCCATTCTCCCAAGGGCTCAGGTCAGGGGTCCTGTCAGCCCCACTCACCGGCTCTTCCACCCCTGTATCTCCAGTCTTCCTCACACACCCGAGCCCTCCTCCCGACACGTCTCAGAGGCTTGTCTCTGATCGTGAGGGGCAACCCAGGGAGGGGAATCTTCAGCCAGGGTTTGACTGAGAGGAGGGGTGTGGAGCTCTCACCCCCCACCACCACTTCCTTGTGGTTGAAGCTGTCGTCAGTTTAACTGCCCATGCGCCTTTAGAGTAGCTTCTGTGACTCTCTAGGGTCCTCAGGCCACCCCAGCCCACCCACTAGCTGCCCCACCAATGCTGGAGAGAGGGGACGGAGGGAGAGGACAAAGAAAGAGGGAAGGGGGTTGGGAGGATGGAGAGAGCATGGAGGGAGATGAGGGGAGGGGAGATAAGGGGGGGCAGGAGTAAGAGGGAGGGTGTCGGAGGGGAAAAATCATACCTGGATTCCTTCTTGGTGGCATAAAGTGGACTACGGACATAAAAAGAGCATGAATGGGCGAGCAAAGGGCTCTCCTTGTGTGCAGGCAGCAGCCTGCTGGGGTGGTTGGTTGGTTTCCCCTGACTTCAAGAAGATAGAGGGGACTTTGAAGCTGGGCCTCCCTAAACACCACCCCCTCAACGGAGCTTCAAACAAAGGGGGCAGCCAGGGAAGATAAGCTGAGAAGCCTCAGCCACCAGCGCCAGCACGGGAGAAAGGGCGCAGGTGACAGCAGCCCCTGGCAACCGTTGCCCTGGCAACCATTGGCAGCTGCAAGAACTAAGTCACTACCCGGCTCCGAACCAGCACTGTAGCATGGCTCCCTAACTTGCCCTGTACCCAAGCCCTTCAAATCGGATGCTGCCTGGGCCAGGCAGAGAGCTGCAGGAGAAAGGGCAGGGTTGAAGACAGAAGGTTATGGATGCAATGGGACAATTGCCTGTCTTGAAGGGATCTCATAGAGCCGGAGCTTCCAATTTCTCAAGAGAAGCTAATGCACAGATTTTTATAGGAAATTTGCATGTTTATCCACATTGACTTTTAAACCACACCTTTTCAGAGCCCAGTAGGGTCCAAGTTATGTCTGTTGGTAGGTGGATTTGGACACTGGGGTCTGTAAGACTGTGGCCTTGGCCTTACACCAGGTTGGACCCCCTAACTCCAACCAATGGCTGCCATGAGCACAGCATGTATGTCGTAGGTCCCTGAAAACTTCCTAGTGTCCACCTCCTCCAGAAAGCCTTCCCAGATTGGCATCAAGAATCCCCCTTCTGAGTTAGCCCTGGAGCTGCAGGATCCTCTAGGCAGTTTCTTCTACAGCTCCCTGGGACACAGAAGTGGGTCAGACTCTCTTTCTCAGTCTGCAAAGGGAGAAAAACAAAGGCAAAGCTTCTGAAACCCCTACGACGTGCCAGGCACCACAATGGACATTTTAGACACCGTTCTGCAAAGCCAGACCTATCAAACCACCTCACAGAGGCTCAGGGAAGTGATGTGACTTGCTGAAGGCCACCTAGCTGGTAAGGGAGCAGCAAGAAATTCAAACCGAGATCGCTGGGATATGAAGACATCAAGCCCAAATGTCTGTCTGATGTTTGACTAGTCCTCTCTCCACCCAGCATCCAGTGCACGGTCAAACTTTATTTGATCACCTCCAGTGACTGGGAGCTCATTTCTTCCCAAGTGGACACATTCCTCTGATTTCTAAAAAGTCCTTCATAACCACTGAGTCAAAGGGAAAAGAAAAGACATCAAAACTGCGAGGTGCCCTCTGTGTGCCAGACAGGGCACTTAAGAGAGCCAGGGGTCAGGCCCAAACGAGGCCTTTAGGTCCAGACCCACAGCAGGACAACAGGGCTCGGCTGTGCAAAATGTCCTAGGGTCTCAGTCACCCAGCTATGAGCGCTTGCCCAGAGCACAAGCGGGAAACCTCACTGGCCCACACAGTCCAAGGGGATGGAGGGACTTTGGGACGGTTTCTGGCAGAGTCTATGGGAAAGGCTGCAGGGGCCTGGGGCTGTAGAAACCGTGTGCTTCTGCAATGCCCAGCACCCCCTGCAGTGGACCAGCGCCAGGAGGCAGCTTCGGTCAGGAGGCTGCTATTGTCTCACTGCCGGCCAGAGCTGGGTTCCATTCAGGCACTATTTTTGGCCCCCCGGAGGAAGAGGAAAAGAAAGCAAAGAAAGGAGTTGCTGTTCTCTGGTGGAACCTTTGCCGGAAAGGATCGTGAGGCCTGCTAGGCTAGAGAAGGCAGCCTCTGTTGGATCAAAGGATCCTGTGCGTGAAAGGAGCTGGTGGGGGGCTGTGGCTCACGGGATCCAGGGGGCAGGCATAGAGGGGGCACCCCAGCCTTCTACACACACTTACTGCAGCAACACACAGAGAATCAGAGACACAGCTACCCCCGCCCCTGCCATAATTTCTAAACACATCCCACCCACTTATAGTAATAGAGAGACCTGTAATAGCTCACTGCGGCCCCGAGCCAAAAGCCAAAGAGATTGACAAGCCAAGTTCTTACTTCACACCTACAACACTCCTGACCAGGGGGGATTGGAGGGGACAAAATGATGAGACTCATACTGTAAGTCAAACAACTGAGGCTCAGGAGCTTCAAAATAATCAGCTAAGGACCCCATTCCACTCCCACCAACCCCATCCCTTCCTTGCATTCACCAACTCCAGGCAGACTCCTTCTGTCCTCAGACACACCTCAGGACCTCTGAACGTGTTGCACATTCTTTCCAAGACCTTCCTGATTAGCTCCTGCTCAGGCCTTAGTTCAAATGCCCCCCTCCCCGAGAAGCCTTCCATGATTACCCAACCAAAATTACCTTCTGCATCCATCACTTTCTTCCATGTTTGTTTTGTGATCTTTATGGCACCTAACGCCAAAATAACCCCACCATCTGCTTACTTGTTATCCATTTCTCAGCATTGCACTATTGCATCTGTCCTGCTCACCACTGTACCCCTAGTACCCAGCACAGTGCCTGATCCACAGTAGATGCCCAGTGACTGCTACTGAATGGATGAGACAAAGCTGGGGCTCTAACCCAGAAAGGCTCCAAGCCTCTCCCCAGTAGGACTCAATTCTTAACACTATAGAGCCAACCCAAAAGTGCCACTTAGAACATATGCGAATGGGCAGTGGGGAGAGTTGAAGCATCTACCACCCCCCTACTTCCCATACTCTAACTGGATCAGGGGCACACACCTCTGCCAGGTGCTTGGCCAGAGAGGAACTTCCAAGACTGCGCACAGCCTGAGAACAAGGATAGGATCTGAAACACCAGGCTAACTCACCTCTGCCTGGTAAAGGCTCTGAGAAGTCCTGCAGAGCAGAAGCCTGGGAGCCCGTGCCTTTCCTAAGCCACTAGGGCCACAGATGCAGTTTTAATGTATGCTGGATTAGAGGATGTCTGAGGTCCCATCCAAATCTATGAGCAGCAAATCTTGGGTTTTCTCTTTATATAAAGGCAAAGTTACCACCTCCAAGGCCCCAGAAGGCCCACTTCTGTAGCTCAGGGGTAAAGGAGGCCCAGGCAGGAGATCTGCCAGAAGGTGGGGCACGTTCCCACTGCTGCAAATGCCAAGCTTCTACCTAGGCTTCCCATGAGCTTTCTAAGCAAGGAGGACAAATGGCACCTATCTGTGACCAGGGAGGTCCTGGGATCTAGGAACTGGGGTGATGGGGTATGATCTAAGGACTAGCCTGCAGAGACTCACAAGGAGCTAGGGCAGGGCAGGGAACCAAATATGAGCAAACCGCATGATATGCACCCGGCCTCCCATTGCTCTGTGGCCACCCATGAGGAGGTACTCTTATTCCCATTTTACAGCCAAGGAAACTGAGGCTCAGAGAGGAGACGCTGCTTGTCCAGGGACACAGAGCTGGTAACACTGGTTCCAAATCCAGCTCTGTGCATTCCTTTCCCTGTGCTTTCTCCTTTGTCCTACACGGCAGCCCCACCCTCTGCCCTGCCATCTCCATGACATGGAGGGTTGCACCAGCCACTCTGTGGAGGCAGAAATGGAGATTCAGAGAGGGTGAGCCACAGGCCCGAGGCCTCACAGCCCAGGAACAGGGCCGGGCCAGACCTCGGTTGCTCCCACATGTGTGTGGTCTGAAGCGCTACGTCCTCCCTGTATCGCAGTCACCACAGCTTCTGACTCTGCTTACCCAGACCCAGGACTCCTTGGCACGCTGACATCCATGGCAGGGTCTCCAAAAAGAGGTGCTGGCTGTCCTCCCCCTCCAGAGTGACAGTGGGTACCGCACTCAGTCCCCACACTTCACTAGCCCCAGCTAAGGCACCGGGTCCCCCAGGCAGGAGAGGAGAATAGACCCTGCCCCTCTGGCCCCAGTGGTGTGTGCACAGACGGCAGAACTCCACCAAGGAATAAGTACAGCTCTGAGGAAACTGCGCACAAGGGTGCCTTCTGGTCCTCCCACTGCGCACGGCTCTAGGGAGGTGATGTCACATGCAGGTGTGTTGGGGGGAAGGGCCATGGGATTGGGAACACCCTTCCCAGGTTCAGGCTTGTTGGATTCAGGCCTTGGTTGTCCCACCTCTTCCAGACCCCTCCCATTAGACCCAGCCTCCTCACTCCAGTCCTCTGGAGTCCCCCTCACCCTCTGTGGCTCCCATTCAGTTCACTGAGCTATTTACATACTAACAGGAGCCTCCTGAAGACACCTGGATGGCCCTAAAGTTCAGACATGGTGACCAGCAAAGACTGTGGAGAGCACAACGCCTGCCCACAAATATTTCCTGATACTGCTAGAAAGACCCACGCGAGGCTTAGGGACTTAATGACTGGGGAATATGGGAATTGGGTGCATGTCTCTCCTAGAGCCAGAAAAGCCAAGCGCTGGAAGCAGCCATAAAGAGAAGCTTTGCAAGATGCCTAAGTTCCCTCTGCATCTTTCTTTCCAAACTTGAACACCTACAGCGACAGGGAACTCACTACCTTCAAGGGGAACAACCGTTTGTAAGGGGAACAACCGTTTGTAGTACTATGAAGGAAAAGTCTGGGCTCAGAGGCAAGAGACTAGGTTCAAGTCCCCATGACCACTGACCGCCTAGGGACCTCAGACCTGCTTCCTCATCTGTGAAATGTGGTTAAAAATTCAAATCTTAAAGGGCCAGCAGCACCCAAGCTTGAATGAGGGTCTTTGTAGGCAGTGAAGCATTTGGCACATGCCCAGACGGTGACAAAGCAAAGGAGCAGTGGGCGGAGGGTACAGGGCCAAGTGTGACTCAGTTGCCCCCACCAGCCTCTGGGGTTCACCTCTAGCATTTGTCACCATCGAGACAGGTGGGTCTGGGCAGTTGTCCCTCAGCCACAGGGTCAAAGACCCAGGGTGCCAGCCACAGAGCCACACCCGAAGGGCCAGACTAGGCCAGGAACCCAGAAAGGGTCAGCTGCTTAGTTCAGCTCCCAGGGACCCAGGGAGCTCAGCTCAGCAGAGAAGTGACCAGAGTGCTGCTCAACCCCAGAAAACAAGCCTGGCTCAAATCCAGGCCTCCTCTCTTGGCCTAGGACAGTGGCCTCTGGTTCCCTGAAAGGTCAGCAGTTCTATGGCTTCTCAGGTTCAGGGTCATTTAAAACTAACACCAAAAGCTGGAGAAGGCCTCAGGTCTTGGGGAGCAGGAAGGAGCCCCAGGTTGGACAACACTCTGGGCCAGCAGACCAAGACCTCATTGGATGGGACTGCCCAAGGGAACAGGCTTTCAAGGATTGGTGTCTTTCTCAGTGACATCTTGGGAGGCTGGGTCTATTGCTATGGGATAAAGTCTCTGCTGCTTCCTAAGAGAAGGGCTTGGCGGTGGCCCAGAACAGTGGCAGTGACAACAGCACTTACGGTGTGCCAGACACTGTCTTCAGAAATTAAAATCCAACAGCTCACTTTTGCCTCTCAAGGTGCCACTACCATCTTCATTTTAAAGGTTAAGAAAATGAAATGCAGAATGGTTGATATACTCATCCAAGTTCACACAGCTGGCGGAGCTGGGACAGCATCAGCTCCAGAGCCGACGCCCCCACCTGACCACTCTTGCTCCCTTTCCCAAGGGCCGGTTGGGCTGGGGGATGGAGAAGGGAAAGTCAGAACAGCTGGGGACAGGGTCTACTTCTCATGAGCCCCCCAAATGTATGGCTGTCTCAGGTAATCCCCACAGGATCTCATTTAGATATTAGAGACTTTTACAGCCCAAGTAATGAGACTTAGAGAAGCAAGTCTAGCCCCTTACTCAAAGTCGCTTTTCAAGGATTTGAACCTAGTTCTAACTCAACACCCATGACCCTAAAGATAAAACCTTTAGCCGAGGCTTAAGGAGGACCCCTTGAAGCCACACACGCTGCTAGATAAATACTAGGCAGCCATTTGTTGCCCTAAATTCCAGCAACAACCCTGCAAGGCGACGATATTGTTATCGCCATTTACAGGCAAGAAAACTAAGGTCCAGAGGAGCTGTGATCAGTGGGACGCAAGGCGGCTTGTCTCAAACGTCCAGGGCTATTGAGAGGAGGAGAGCAGAGGCCTGGGGACACATAGGTCTGAGAAGTGGCAGAGGTGGCTTTCTATCTTGTTGTTGCTTCTTTTGGAGTTAAAGTGGCCCTGAGCCTGGGAGCCAGGCTGGAGCCATTAGCCATAGAATCACAAATCTTTCAAGGGACCAGAGCTGGGCTGGCTCCTGAATAACAAAGCACCCACCCCCAGACCATCTAATGCAGAGAGGCCTGGCCACTGGTACTGGCAAGCTCTGCCAGCTCTTCAGGACTGAGCTTTTATCTCTGCCTGGAAATTGCCAAGTGCACTATAAACTGCCCAAGCTGGTGCCAGTCCAGGAGCCTGATGCCCACTACGCAGGTCTCCTTGCCAAGCTGGAGGGGATGAGTGAGTCCCACTGGTGTCCAGGTGGTCCCAGCTCTCCCAGCAGTAAGGGGGACAGGAAGAAGTGCTCCCAAGTTATTACAGGTGTATCTCAGGGCCTCAGTGTACCAATCTGCCCACTGGGAGAACTAATGCTTAAGGCTCATCATTTATATGGGCCATAGATGTTGTCTTATATGCTTTCCTATATTAACTCTCTTAGAGCTCATAGCAGCCCCAAGGTAAATGTGATCATTATCCACATTTTACAGATGGGGAAACTGAGGAACAGGCCCATATTTATACAATCAGAGGGAAACAAAGCCAAGATTCTCCCTGGGAAAGCCAGGGGTGCTGTCACCCAAAAGGGGCATGGGTTTGGCAGTGGCAGGAATGGGATTCAAGACAAGGGTATACATGTCCTCTGGCACCCAGCATGGTGCTCAGCCAGCCCTTACCCTCTCAGAGATAAGAGCCTAGACTGTGGAGCCCCAAAGGTGTGGGGTTACTCACTGGCAAAGCCCTCAGTGTCCATAACTCTTTTTTTTTTTTTGCAGTTTTTGGCTGGGACCAGGCTTGAACCCGCCACCCCCCATATATGGGGCTGGCACCCTACTCCTTGAGCCACAGGCGCTGCCCTATCCATAACTCTTTAAGTAGGCACAACACACAAAGCACTAAGGCCAGAGGCCTGGCGGTCTGAGGTCCAGGAAGACCCAGGATTATTGTAGTCCAGGCTGAGCCACCACGGACCAAGGAGGTGTCTTAGCCCAGGCAGACTGGCACTGGGCAGTGGTCAGAAAATGCTTGTCCCAGCCTCTCCCCCTAACCCTTGGCCTGCTACCCAGCAGCCCAGGCCTAACCCCAGAATCTGCAAGCCTCCCCAGGGGCCTCAAGGAGCTCCAGATGGGTGTGAAGACCAGAGACAGGAGGAGGGGCAAGGTTTCAGGAGAAAGCAGCCGGGAGGCTAAGACCTTGCCAGGGCCCCGCCTGCCTGGGTGAGAGGCCCCTTTGTGCCAGCCCGCCCCGCCCCCCATTTGCCATCTGCCCGGTCCCTGGAGTCTGGTCACCCCCGGCTGCCGAATTTGCTCACATGATGCCCCCATCTGCTGTGAGTCAGAAGATGGGGACCACAGGGCCTCCCCGAGGATGGGGACGAGGGTGCTGAGCCCTGCCCAGGCTCTGGTCCAGGAGGAAGAGGCTGCGCTGGGGTTTGAAGCTGCCAAGTTTCCCCCATTCTCCTCTCCTCCACTTGACATCCCCACTGCCTCCTCTGTGGCGTCCCTTGGGGCCCTGCCACAGCCCAACTCATCCTGCACCCCTGAAACAAGCACAGCACCCCTGCCCCCCACTCATATGCAGCTTTTGCCCAAGAGTAGGGGACCTGAAGCCCAGCTCAGCTACAGCACAGTCCATGGTTGCTCCTATGTGGCTATCTTGCCCACTGCCTGCTGCTGCCTTTGTCATGCCCGGTCCTGCTGGGAAGGTCATGCCACCCCAGACCCTGCCACAGCTCTGCCACTTCTCACTTGCCTTCTCTAGGCTGGGATGCCACCTCTCCCTCTTCTCTCTCAGCCCCGGAGCTGTCCCCAAGCATCCGCTCTAACTTAGCAGCCAGGGACTGAGACAGTCCAACCAATCCTACATTGCAGACCCCTCCCACCCTCCCCATCCTGCTGGGGTCACAGTCTTGGTCCCACATAGCACCCACTGCCAGAAACTAGGCCCTCCCGACTGTCCCCACCTTCCTTCCCTGCAGAGCAGCTTGGGACCCAGCAACCTGGCCCACCAAGTGTCAAGACATGACCCATGCCCCGTCTCCAGAGGCGCCCCCAGAGCCCTGGCTCACATTCCCCAAACCTTTTCCCACACAGTCTGCTGGGAATCCTCCTACCTTTCTCCACCTCTCCCCACTGCTCAGACACACATCAATCCCTCTCCCCACCCACCATCCTCCCAGTCTAGCACACTGCCTTCTGTAGAGCCTTCCTAGTCCTCATCCCCTTCCTGGGCCCTCTGTTATCCTGTTTATCTCATATCCTAACTGTCTTGTTTATTTGTGTCCCTCACAAGAAGAGGTGTCACACCAGGCTGGCTGCTGCTGCCCAGTGGCCCAGGCTACCACACCTAGAGCCTGCGCTCTCCAGCACCTGATGCTCTCAGAGGCAGCTGTGATCACCACATACTCATTTAGCAGCTGGGACAACTGAGGCCCAGAGGAGAAGCAAGGCAAAGTGGCTGCAATGATGCTGAGGCTGAGGGTCTATATCTCAGGTCCCTGCAGCAAAGGGTGAGGAGGGACCCTGCACATGGGCGGAGAAGACCCCACAGGACCCTGGCCTGGGCTCTGGGGAATCAAGCAGACAGTCTGTGGCTTTTGCTGACCAGATATGTACCTTCTCACCCAGTCTCTGGCCTCAGGGAGGGCAGGGGCCTGCCTTTGGGTCTGGGCCACTCGTAAGTTCCAAGGGACTTTATTTGCCTCATTCACTGCCCTGTCCCCGGGACAACATAGAGCACATAGTAGGCATGCAATAAATATTTATATAGCCAGGTTCCTGGCCCCCTGAAGGAGCCACACTGGCTATTTCCACCCATTCCACCCATCCCCAGGCCACAAGGGCCACAAATGAGCCCTCCCCAGCCTCATCCCCTACCCCCTTCATTAAAATGGGCACCAGTCTCCTCTTGGAGGCTTTAGAGACCCCAACTCTGTACCACACCAAAGAGGCTTGTGAGGTGGAGGGAGGACAGGAACCACTGCTGCCCCACCTCCAGGTAGGAATCACTCCCACATAGACGGGAATCCTGAGGTCTGGCGATTGGTGGGCAGGGAACCCTCCACCCTCAGTCTGTGCTTCCCTGTCTATCTGCCCCCAGTTCCCAGGACTCTCTCCCCAAGTGCCCTGCATTCAGACCCCACTGCCAGAACCATCTTCTTCTAAAGAGGGACTTGGAGATAAAGAGCAGGACAGCCTCCAGATTGGCTGGGGACCCTGGACCCAGTTCCCAGGACAGCTACAGGCAAGCTGTCCTCAGGAGCTTGCCCTAAAGTGCTCCCTCCTCCCTGAGCCTGGCCCCTGGCTCTCCATCTTGGACTTGCTTTGTGACCTTGGGCAAGACACTGCCCTCTCTGAGCTTCAGTTCTCCCATCTAGATGGCAGGAGCTGTGATCTCAGAACCCGGAGAGCAAACCTCAGCAGACACTGAGGCATAGGAGGCTTATCCAGTGACTGTACCACTCTGAGCCTCAGTTTCCTGAGCTACCAAATGACTAGTGGCTCTGAGAGGTCCCAGCCGCCTCCCAGGCAGCTCCCTATTCATGTACCCCAACTCTAGAGAACCCTGCACAGCCATGCTCCCGCAGAGATGCCAGGACCCCACATTCCCCATTCTGCTCAGCAGCCGCACACATACACACACCCCCAGCCCTCCCCCACCTACTGTCAAGTCCTTGGACGGGTACCTGCTACCAGGCAGAGGGTCCTGCGTAGGAGCAGAGGGCTGGACCACCTTTCAAGATCCACTCAGGAGTTTAACCTGCCAGTTCTGGTCCCACAGCTGCCGAGTGATGGGGCGTGTGTAGGAGGCTCCCAGCCCCTCTCATGCAGCAGGGCAGGGCGGGCAGCCAGTGTGGAGCTGGAGGAGGGGCCCCGTGTGTTTGGTGGGGGACACCACCCCCTTCTGCCCCAGCTGGGCTCCTCCCTCTTCCCTGAGCTGGCTGGGCTGGGGATGATGGACAGACGATGTATGTGAGTCATGGATTTCTCAGAGGGAGGCCAGGAGGGGGCAGGGCTGAGACTGTTACCCTGGGGGATGCCCGTGACTCAGCACTGGGTGAGGGGGCACCTCAGCCTCACCCCTCATCCAGGCAGACAGTTGCCAGTCTTCACGGACAGCCACAGACTGGGGATAACTCTGCCTCCTCGTCTTCCACCTGTCACTTCCCTAGGGCTGATCTCCCTAAAGTTCCTGCAGAGAGGCTGAGGTTGCCCCGGCAACAGACCTCTCAGATGCTGCCTCCCTACCCCACCCCGGCCCTGGCGACAACTGCCCCTTCCTGAAGGAGAGTCCAGCCTCCTTGGCAGCAGACTGGAGCCAGCGCTGACCGGCAGAGCGGAAGGCAGGCCAGGAGGGAGGGCGTGTCAAGCAGCCTGGCACAAGGCCAGCCAGGCCATGCACAACTGACCAGCAGACCTGAGTCCTCTTGGAGTCCGGTTAGTCGTTACAGCAAAGGGACTCACCACAGTGATCCCCAAGTACCCACAGGTTCAAGCTCTGGGGTCTGAGACCCCAGGGGCTCCTGCAAATGGCCTCTGTTGAGCCAAACGGGAAACTGAGGCCCAAGTGAATGGCTATTCCTGGTCCCTTCAAAAGCTCAGAGAGAAATTTGGAAATGAACCAACACCCTATCCCTTTTCGGGCCACTCCCCTGTCAGCACTTCCCACCCCTTCCCCACCACTGCTGAGGTTCACGGCCCCTCTCAGAGCCAGGAAGCTTCAGATAACTCACATGTCCTGTGGAGATTCCCATCTCCCTCGTCTGTACAACGTGGATTAATAATTCGCCCGTCAGAAATGCTTAAGGAATCCACAACGGAAGGAGGAGGGGTGATGACAGCAGTAGCAGTAATAAGAACAATAATAATTACACTTACCGCCCATTTACTGCATCCTAGCCTTTTCCCTCTCACCAGCTCCATAGCACACAGGGCAGTGGTGAGAAGTCAGACTTGTGGCTTAGACCCGTGCCTGGCACTTGCTGGCCCTCAATAAACATCCTCCATTAGCGTGGGGGTGAAGAAGGGGGAGAGCATGGCAGAGAAATGCAGCTCAGGGATGAGAATCGACCTGCCCAAGGTCACATAGCTGGCCTGGGCCAGGTTGGGAGGGAGCCCAGGCGTCCCTCCTGGTGCCTGTGTAGATGTGGGGATGCTCAGGGAACTTGCGGTTCCTCTGGTCCACTAGGAATCTGCATTCCCAAAGACAGCATGAGGGGAGCTGCCCAGGAGCCCTCATCTGCCTGCCCTAAATCAAGCTGCAGGGAGGCAGAATGGCAGCAAAGCCACTCTCTGGCCACAGGCCAGAGCTTCCAGAAAGCAATGCTGTTCTCCCTGCACTAGCAGCCCCACTTGTCCGGGCTGTGAGCATCCTGTGCCCAGGCAGAGGGGCACAGTGAGCACTGGCCCATGGCAGGTCTGCTGCCCCTCCCAAGGCTGCATTGGGCGCTCCTTTATTGCCAGAGCAAGAGGGGCCAGCCTGCACTGGGGGGCCCGCACACAAGGAATCAGGACTAGTTATCCAGGATAGGCTGGGGGAGTCCCTGACATGACATTTCCCTGGTCAAGTCACTGCCTCCAAACCTCAGTTTGCCCAAGGACAATCCTTCAGTGCCTGGCCAGCTAGTAGCTAGGGCAGCCTCAGCTGTTCCCCAGGGGCCAGGCCAGCAGGGCAGCTGTCCCTGACCTACCCCACACACTCTATAGAGGGTACTGGCCAGTAGGGCACAGATGGAGGGTAAGGACTCTGCTCTCTGCAGATGGCCAAGGGAAAGACCCAGAAACCTGGAGCCAGCTGCTCCTCTGGCCACACAGGAAAGCCCGGAAGGAGTTGACTTGCCAAGCTCTCCATGTGCCTCTCACTATTAGGCTTTGCAGAGGCCTACTGTGTGCTTGAGACTATGCCGGGCTCTGGGGCAGACAGGTGGGGAAGCAGCCCCAGCTCTCAGCCTGACCAGGGAGACTAGCCTGGCTGTCATCAGGGTGACACCTGGACTTGGTTATCAGCACCCAACTCTGATAGAACCTAGAAGGTTCTGGGAGTCAAAGGAGAGAAACCAAATAAATTATTATTAAATGCAATACTGTCTATTATTTGTACTAATAATGGGACTAATAATAATCTGCTATGTCCGTAAGATGCTCTGCTTTATTCTCACTTCATCCTTGCAACCCCGTGGGCTGGTGCCACTAGTATTTTAGAGATGGCCAGAGACACGAAGTGCCTTAACTAAGGACACACAGCTGGCACATGGTGGGCCTCCAGATGCATAGAGGTGTCAAGCCCTTGCTAGGCAAGTAATAGTCACCATCTCCTTTGGTTCTCACCACAATCGCCATTCCCCACTCTAGGCAAGAGGGGCTAAGGCACAGGGAGGGTGAGGCTGCATGCACCTACTAGTAACAGAGCCAGGGTCTGAGTCAAACGTGTCGGCTCCAGAGACCACTCTGGGTCTTAAAGGAGGGGAAGGGGTTCAGTAAACAGAAGCCATCTGAAAGGGCCCAGGGAGAATCAACAGAGGTAGAGAGCCATTCTTCGAAAGAAGTGGGATCTAATTGGGAAGTAGGGGAGCAGATTCTGGAAAACTTTGAAAGAATGGATTTTAGGGGCTAAAGGCACTAAGGAAGGTGTTTGGGTAGGGAGAGGGGTGAACAGCACTCAAAATGTGGTCTGTGGACCTGCAGCATAGCCTGAGAACTTGGATCTCAGATGTCCTTGAGACCTGGTAAATCTGAAAACAGTAGACCCTCTGTGAGCTGACCAGCCAAGGGTCTATAACAAACTGGTCAACTAGAGGTGGTCAACATAAGGAGCTAAGCCTACTGTACTGATATGTACACGTGGTACATGTCCAGTCCATGACAAGTTGGTCAAATAAAGGAGATGGTCAATGCAGGGAGGTGGTCAGCTATGGAGGTTCTACTGTATATATTTCAAGGAGATTCTTGGGTGATTCCAGTATGTGTTAAAGTACAGGAAGCCCTGATCTAGGGGCTTGTACCAGCAATACTAGGGTGGGATGGGGGCAGGGAGCCAGCATCCATCTGGGGTCTTGAAGAAGACAGATACAGAGGGAGGTGCTGGGAAGAAGGCTTTGGTCCAAAGGACCAGAAGCAGGGCTGGGACCCCCGATACATACACACCTGACATGTAGGGACAGGGAGCGGGGAGATGTCAGAATCTTTCTTGAAGTGTGGGGGGCATAGGATGGGGTACAAGTCTAGAAGGCAGGGAAGAGGCCACCCTAGGGGACAATGAGTGGGAGTGAACCGGCAGCACATAGGGGTGTTAAACATCACCTCTGCTCCTAACAAGCAGCTGAAAACACATTTCTGGGGCTCGGTAGTGAAGGGCAGAGCAGGTCATAAGCATTACGGCTGTGACAGAGGCCAGAAATGGGGTGGGGGCACTGAAAGTGGAAGGTGCAAGAAGCCCTTCATTTAAAGTGACAGAGGAGAGGGTGTATGCTGCTGCTGAGAAGTTAGGAGCCCAGACTCTGGGCTCAGACCAACTGGCCTCTACACCTGTCCCTGCCAGCTGGGTGACTTGGGCAAGCTTGCCTTTATCCATCTATCCATCTTTATCCATCTTTATCTCTCAAGTGGGATAAAAATAGCACTGCCCATTGGGCTGATTAAATGAAACTACATGGGTAAAGCCCACAGAATGAACACCCTGATGGGTTTCCTGGGCATTGCTGTGCAGAGCGGCCTACAGAGGAGGCAGAGATGGGGCCACCAGGGAGGTAAGAGACCTTCAAAAACATGTGACCCCCAGGACGGGAATAAGAGGTTGGATAATCCTGTTGTCCATTGTGACTGAGTCCTGGGAGAGGCCTAGATGAGTAGGAGGACATGTTGGAGCTGGGGTGGGGTATCTTCAGCCCCTTGTTCCACTTCTAACCCTTCAGCCAGAGCAGCATTTGAGCATGAACCAGCCTTGCAAATACTGAGGAGCTATGCCCACCCATGCGAATGGCAGTGGGCAACCATTGCCTGCTCAGAGATGGGTCTTTACTAGACAAGAGCAACTCAAGTCTGGATGTCTAGCCTTGCAAGCTGAGTGATCTTACAAATCCTGAGCACAATGCCTGTTATCATCATAAAGTCAACACAAAAACATGTTCCACAGTTTGGAGAGTCCTTTCACATCCAGAATCTCCTCTACAAAACAGTGATGATAATTCCTGTTTAACAGAGATGGAAACCGAGGCTCAGGGACAGGACCTTCCCAAGGCCTTAGTCAACAGCAGAGTCAGGACCTGAACTCAGATCACATGTTTTGTGGCCAATGCTCCCAGTCTCCTCTCTATTTATTCCCATGAGAAAGCCTCCTGGGCACAGGCGTGGGAGCAGCCGCAACCCCATGATAACGCCATCTTCCATCACACCCATCCCCAGGCCCAGCAGGGACGGCATTGCACATGTGACTCAGCCACCCTCACAAAGGAAGCTGTGTGCCCCATGCCCTAGGCCTGCCTCTGTCACCATGCCCATCCCCCAGCTAGGGAAAGAGTAGGGAGCCTGACATAGCCAAGATATGGGAGCAAGAGCCATCCCGGGCTGTTCAAATGGGACGACTCTGATGGAGATTCAAGCCTGGGCTTGGGGTACAAGAGGCTGGTGCCAGTGCCAATGATGGAATGAGAGCCCAGACAAACAGGAGGGGACAGAGTGCCCAGGTTCTAAGCCTGTTTTCTGAGACCTTATTTGGAGGTCCAAGAGCAGACTTAATCCAGTTGGCTCCCTTGGGGGGAGGAGCCCAGCAGGGGCCCTGCCCACATTTACCTGTGTCTGGTTTCAAAAGCACCGTGTCTGTGGTCAGGGAAAAGGCACGCCCCAGATACCAGCTGGGCTCCTGTATCCACCTCTGGCCACAGCATTGTCCTTTCTTCACCCTTTCCCCAGCAAAAGTTTCCAGACTTGGAGCCCACGGGCCCCTACTGAGCTCTTACTCTGTGCCAGGCAAGTGACTTACATTTTCTCTCACAATTTTGTCAGAGCAGCCTTGCCCCATTTGCCAGAGGAAGACACTGAGGCTGAGGGCTAGAAGCAGCCAGCCCACGAGCGCACAGGCTTCAAACCAGATGGGACTCTAAGTTCTGTCTAGCCCCTCAGTACCCTCTTCCTGGTTCCAGTGGCATCTTGACCATATGCCAACAAGGAGTGGCCTTGGGTCTGGTGCACACAGACTTTCTTCCTCCCCTGTGGTCACCCTGTTCCTGCCCTGCTGGGAAGGGGCAGCTGCAGAATGCTGTTCCTTAGACTGAGTTCAAGCTGGCTGACCTTCCCAGGAGGCAGGCATGCCTGGGTGCCCAGCTGCCTGAGGTACAAGGTAAACAGGTGGCCACCCCCTCTTCTTAGGCATGACGGAATGTCTGACCCTCTACCCAGCCTCCCAAGGGCATTTGGCAGGAAGGTTGGATCCAGCCAGAACAGGCCTAGAAGGCCATTCTGGCCATACCCCTGCCTTCTAGCCTTCAGAAGCCCCTGAGGCTGGGGCAGGATGGGGGCCACCCCTCACAAGCCCTCTCCATACCCAGATCCCATGCCTGCCAGCCTGGGTGCCTCTTGCAGTGTGCAGGGTGGGGCATCCAGGGGCCTGGGTTACTCAGGTCAGACGCTCCCACCTCTTGGCCCGGCGCCTGTGGCTCAAGTAGCTAAGGCGCCAGACAAACAATGGTGGTGGCGGGTTCGAATCCAGCCCGGGCCCGCCAAACAACAATGATGGCTGCAACCAAAAAATAGCCGGGTGTTGTGGCGGGCGCCTGTGGTCCCAGCTACTTGGGAGGCGGAGGCAGGAGACTCGCTTGAGCCTAGGA
>CAUYQV010145626.1:0-35355 GCA_963574575.1 Galagoides demidoff | reverse complement strand
CCAGATGAAAAATGTATTTATTTTTGTGCTCGTCATCTATTCTTTGTTGAGGATTTTTTGCACATTTCCAAGGTTGTTTATTTTGCCATTGTATCTCTGTATCATTTTATTACAGCCTGCTATATATTACACTGAAGAGTGCGATATATTCTTCTGATCCCACTTCCTGTGCAGACAAAATTTATTAGAGTAGTGCTGTTCAACTGTAGCTATGCATCAAAATCACTTTTTCAAAACAGAAATAGGCTTGAATTCCAGCTCAACACAATTAAATTTCAATCACTAGTGATGGACCTCAGATGAATTTATCATGCCAGTGTAGATATCATTGGTTTTGATTATCTGAGTTATCTGTTTATCTGATCTAGGGCAGTAGAGATCTGCTTGAGGGTGACTGGATCCCAGGAGGCTAGAGCTTAGAAACTGGAATAGTATATATCTTCTCTTCTGTAGTCATTGAAACATTTGCACTGGTGCCTCTTTCAAAGAGTAATTACAGAGACACTCTTTGGTATTTTGTTATCTGTAGCCACCCATTACCTTCAAACACAGTTAACTATCCTTTGACATACTTATTCCTGTCCCTGAATTTACATAGTGTAGTTTATATAGAGTAGGAGCTATGGTTGACAGATCTTTAGTGCTGAAAGGACCCTTAAGAGTTATACGTTCCCATAACGTGAAGACTGAGCATCAAAGAGTTAAGTTAGTTACTCGGGGTCCACAGAAAGGGTGTGTTATGCAAATGATAAGGGATATCACGTGTCAGGCACTGTTATGTGCTATATGCACATCGTATCATTGATTATATTCTAATAACCCTTTAAAATAATGTGGAAGAAAATTATTAATGGCCTAGTCAGTGTTCTGTCTCTAGCATTCTACTTCCTAATGGCTTCCAGACCTTCCTTCAAGGAAACATCCTTTCCCCAAACCAACTCTTAGTTCCATCCTTTATCAAAAATTCCCTTCCACTTGCCAAAGAAGTTAATTTGTCAACCAGTGCTGGGCTGCAGTGATGGTTTGAGATTGATCTCAGCACAGCAAAGCTCAGGGCTTTCATTGAGTCTTTGTAGAAAGCAATGAGCTGTCTCTTACTGTCTTACTAGAAGTGAATAAAGAACAAATAATAACCACTATTGCCTCCCGTGGTCAGATTGTGATCATCAGGAAAACCAGTATAAAGACAAAGGCTAGACAGAAAGGAACAGCAAACCCACTGTGGGGTGGGGTGGAGGAAGCTCTGACTCAACTCTGTGTGGCATCTCCTGCTTCCAAGGTTTGCAGTTATAATGAGCCTGTATGTTCCCTTTAGTGTTCAAATTTTGAGTTAGATTTTCTCTCTTGCAGCTGAAACATCATCTTCCACAGACTAGGAAGTCATCTGCGGCAGCCATGCAGTGTTTGATATAGTAGTAGCAGCCACATGTTGTTATTTAAATTGAAATTAAAATTAACTAGAATAACTGGATAGAAATGCAGTTCCTCAGTTGCATTAGCTAGATGTCAAGTGCTCAGTGGCCTCACAAAGCTTATCACCTATCTCAATGGACAGCACAGATGCAGAACCATGGCCATCATCACACAAAGGTCTATGCGTGAAGGGTCTTCAGTAATTTGTCTATAGATACTCAAGGTGGCAGAACTATTAATTGAACCAAGGTTTTAGATACTTACAGGAGTTGTTTGTTTTTTTTTTTTTTTTTTTCTCTTACTCCTTAAGCCCCTCTGAACGAGTGTGTTGACACAGGTATTATCTAAAGAAATGGGGCCACTTGTTTTGTATTTGCATTCTGGTTCTGTAAGTGAATGGTGCTTAGGACATATCCACTTGCACCCTGACTTGCTTCATTGTTATTACATAAATTCTTATGTGTGATGCTTTTACCCAGAGCCCCTATGGCTTTTATTAACATTATTTGTATGTTTCCGTTTTCCCCAAATTTATATCAATAGTTAAACCTTTTCTAATACTTTCACTGTTAACTGTGTTAATTTTTCTCAAGATTCTTTAGAGGTTTCTTTTCCCTTGTGAACCTCCTGAATGTCTGTCTTTGCCTTTTTATTTTCAAATGCTTGCACATCAGGAATCTTTCCCCAAGGTATCCAAGCTCTTGTCTTGACAGAAACTGTGACATGAACAGAAAAATAGTACAGACTCTTCCATGCATGTCTGAAAATGAATTCAACAAAGCTTATTAATACCAGCACCCTTCTGGCCATTTTGAAATCTAAGCGTTTTGTTCATTGGCAGTAAAGCTTATTTCTTCTTGATTTGCTTTTTAAATAAATAACCTATTGAACATTTGAAGTGCTTGCTGGTTATCAAATTTAGAATTAATTACGCTGGATTTCTTCAGGCAGATCTAAAAAGCTGCATATTTCAGCCCAATTCTGTCCTAATGAATATTTTGTGGTACTATTGGAAATCATACTGAACAAAATGAAATAAAGATTTAGTTTCAAGTCTGGCTAATTTCAGAGTCATGTTAACTAATAGGTACATGAGATTTTAATCTTTGAATCTTTAAAAGTTCATCATATTTTTATTATGCATAGTATATATGAGTAGCTTTTAAATAAATAGAGAATGAGAACACATATGCTTTCCTAAATCATTTTGTTATGCAAATTTTAGACATATTTTATCGATGTTTTGCTCTATATAATTTTAAAACTTTGATAGAAGATATTTTTACATCACAGTGCATGAGCCATTGGCATTCACATACAGGAAATAACATTAATCCTGGGTTTTTACATGCTTTATTAGTTTGGTATCGTTGGGAAGTTGCTTCATGGAAAGTAGTGCTTCCGTAACAGAGAGCTCAATTAAGGTTAATTAGCAGAAAGGATTTGACATCCATGATTAATAACTCAACTGCTACACAAGTGCACTGAGGTTTGTGAACCATGTATCTAGCACCAGGTGTGATCTTGCCACAGTAATTGAAGTAATAAAGTGGCTTTTTTTTTAATGTGCTTATTCAGCAGAAATAATCCCTAAGTGAGCCTTAGTTATATTTAAGATGGTTTTGTCATTTATTTTTGAATAATCATGTTTCCCTTCCAGTCTATTATCATAGTGAATGGTTACAATGATGTATTCATAATCAGTGTAGTAAAAGATGGTGTGTGTGTCTATATCTATATATATAGTGCCAAAATACATACACACGCTTTCAGAAAGGAAAAAAACTGTGAAAATCATAAAACTCAAGTCAAGTATGACTTCTACAATTATAAAAAGTACTTAACCTGACTTGTGTTCATCTTTTGTTATGGATATATATTATTATGATTTCATAAAGAAGTAATTTAACTGCATTCAACAGTCAATATTAAGGTATTCTATATTTCAGAACAGCTACAAGAAAGGATTTTGTATGTCCCCATTATAAAGAAATGATAGAAGTTTGAGGTGATGGATATGCTAATTTATCTCAATTCAATCATTACACAGTATCTAGACACACATTCCGTTGTATCCCATAAATATGTACAATCATGTATCAAAAATAAAAATTAAAAAGTAATAATACATATTAGCTTTAAAAAGGAAGAGGATTGGGCTCTTAATATCTGTAAACTGTGGGCAAATTTTTATAAAATGCAGAAAACATCTTGTTTGTATCATGTGCTGCTATGTGCCTGTTTGCAGGCTTGCCCTCCCCTCCCCAGTGGAGTCTCCCCTCAGTCTCTCGGCCTAGACTCTATTGCCATCCTAAAACAACTACAGCACTCAGGGACACAGTCCAGTGTTTGGGGGCAGGGACAAACCACTTGTCTTAAATACCTACCACAGTTCCCGTATCACTGGAAGAACTCGCCTCTATCTCATCAACAGCTTTCTGTCTTCAGCTAACTTGCACACTCCCAAGGCTGAAGCCACTGTGCAGACCTGTGGGTTGCCCCTCTCAAGTCCTACCTGGGTTTTTCATTGTAGATACTTGACAAATACATGTTCGTTTCATCTGAGAACTCAATCAAAAGCACAGAACGTTACAGCTGAAAGAGACGCTACAGTCATCATCAGTTTCAACATTTTGTGTTTAATGCCTTTGGGAAGGACATGTCATCCTCAGTTCACGGGATCCCACTACTTTTGTCTTGCTCTTGCTACCTCCACATTTGCTTCCTTTCTGAGGTATTTGCAGCTGTCCTCGTGGGTTCATATCCGTAAAGGACTGGGCTGCAAAAAGGCCTTCAGTGAGTGGTGTGAAATAACAGTAAATTACCTTAATGACACTGCCAGGCCTAACCTGGGGGCCTTATTTTAATTCTATTTGATATATTTTTCAGCGCTCTTTTCATCTCAGTATGTTGCCTTCTCAAGTGGCTTTAAAGCTGATTGTTTTTTGATATGCCAGTCTGCTTCTTGCACCCAAATGCAGGTGTAATAAGGTCAAAGTCAACTGGTCCAAGACTAGCAATGTAATAGGGCTGTTTGATAATTAATGCACAGTCCAAAATGCACATCATAACATAAGTATTGTTTTAATTAGATAAAATAGATACAGTTTGTTAACTCTCCAAAGACATTTTCATGGTCGCACAGAAGAATGAATCTAAACTTGTGAATTTGGTTATCAGCAATAAACAATGACAATGAAATTTTATCAGACTTTTAAAAATCATAACCAAATGGAGATCTTTAACTCCATTCTGTGTAAAACATTCCTAGGTCACGCTTTAAAATAAAATCAAGGGACATGTAATTCCTAAGACTCGTCTCCCGTGTCTTTGCTTTGCCCCCTGTCTTTTCCACATGTATAACAATCAAAATCACTTATGCTTGCAGGATAGAGACACTAGAGTTGAGAGCTTTTAACTGGAGAGTCAGAGAGATGGATATTGAATACAGGCTTGCTTATTAAAAAATGGGAATAAACTTTGGTGTTTACTGTACATCTAGTACGAATCTTACCAAAAATCTCTTTCATAGTTTAAGCAGTGCTGTTGTGTAGAGTTAGTTTGTTTTTTTTTTTTTTGGTAGTTTTTGGCCGGGGCTGTGTTTGAACCCGCCAACTCCAGCATATGGGGCCAGTGCCCTACTCCTTTGAGCCACAGGCACCACCCTAGAGTTAGTTTTTAATACTCAATCAAACACAATTGTTTCCCAGTGACTTTGTCATCCTTTCTCTAATTTCTTAATCCATACAACATACTGTTAACTTGAAGAGATCGATTTATAAATCTAAATTAATGCATTTCTTTGTCCAGGGTTAATAAATATTAACATTTCTTTGTTGTTTAACACTGCACTTCTTGAATGTATCATCAAACAATATCTTAGCTAATACAGAAAGAAGCAAACAAATTCGACTTCCAGCCTTTTCTTGAGAAAGCAGACGTGGTTTTTATCTGTTCATTAGTGTTAATACGCAGAGAAAGAAGAGAGGGATAAGCTCTGTTGTGACATAACTAAACTGTTTATAAAAAATAAAAATATGGAAGTAAATGTTCTTAAATGGGAAAAACTGAATTGAATTTGTATACAAATTGAAAAAGAACCATGAAGAAAAAGCAAAGGTGTGGGCGAAATAAAAAGGAGCAAAACCATTTTGAAACTATTTTTAAATAGATCAAGTAAAGTTGCAAGGAACACGATCTTGCAGAGCACCTCAGCATCCTGAGGACTTCAGAAGGAGACCAGACAAACCGCAAGGTGAGAGATACAAAGGAAGGCACGAAAAAGTGGGCAGGTGAATTCGCTCTGCCTATAATTCCTTTGCAACCTAACGAGAATTATGAAACTTGGCCACCCAGGCCCTCCACACAGTGTCCTGGTTGAGGCACTCTTCTCCACTGCACTTCTCATATTTTCCTATATTTGCCTAAAATCCCAGGCCCAGTGATTCTGTACCCAGTAGCACCTCTTTATCTTTCTAAACAGCAGTTATCACGACTTGACATCTGTTTATTTGTATATTGTCCAAGTTTCCCCACTAGAAAGGTAAGGTTTGTTGTCGTGTTGACCCCTTGTGACTAGAACCACGCCTCACCCTTAGTGGAGGATGTTCTCTAGCTCAAGGAATGTGCATTTAGGTCCTCTACACTCTTCAATTGCTTGCTCCTATTTTTAAAATCCTGTTGTATGATAGTTGACATGTTATTGTATTATAGACACAATATTTGCCATGGTTCCAATGTATCCCCCAGATTTCTTGTATTAGAAACTTAATTCCACATATGGTGGTACTGAGAGGTGGAGCCTTTAAACATGATTGCATCATGAGTGCTTTGAATTAATGGATTAATGAACTGCCTGGGAGTGGAACTTTATAAAAAGAGGAAGAGAGACCTGAGCGAACATGCAGCACACTGACCCCCTTGCCATGTGATGCCCGGGCTG
This sequence comes from Galagoides demidoff, assembly GCA_963574575.1. Taxonomy (NCBI): domain Eukaryota; kingdom Metazoa; phylum Chordata; class Mammalia; order Primates; family Galagidae; genus Galagoides; species Galagoides demidoff. Next base: position 29,000 of record CAUYQV010145626.1, on the reverse strand, counting down.
CCCCAGGACTCTGAAGAGTCCCCATCAGCAGGGAGGCACTCACCAGACATAGCCCCCTGACCTGATGCTCCTCAGTCTTCATAACTGTCAAATATAAAATTCTTCTAAAATAAATTACCCAGTTTTTCAGGCATTCTGTTATAAACAACATAAAATAGACTAAGACGCTATTATATAATATACGTATAATTAAATATGACATTTAGCTTTGATACGCAGACACACATCCCCACTCACTGTCTTGATCTAAGAAATTACTCTGAGCTTTGGGCTCACCTGAGGCCCTTCTTGGATCATCTCTACGTGTGGTGACCTGAAACAAAACTGATGATTGTAGGAAAGAAGCTCTCCAAGGCCCCGAAAGAATGATTGGGACCTTTAATATATTTAGCCTAATTATATGTAAAGTGTGTTTAGTTATTTGAACTACTAGAGAAAATTTTTACTATTTTTTAAAATCATGAGTGTTGGATATATGGTACAATTAGCAAACAACATCACTAGCTTAACACTACATGATGAGAATTTTTAACATGTACACGTGTGTGTGTGTGTGTCTGTATGAGACAAACAGAGAGTTGGGTGCACTGATACACACATGAACTGGTGAGTGTGATTTCCTGAAACTCTCTTAAGAAGAAGTACCATTTTCAAATACCTTTAACACATTTCAAACGGATCTCAGTTGTTTCAACGATGTAGACTTCTAAATCTTGACGGTAAAGTATTACCTGATCTAGTGCTTTTCTTTCTTTCTTAATTTTTTCTCTTCTCACCCTACCCCCCTTTCCCAGAAATTTTAGCTTAGAAAAAAAATCGTTTTACAAGAAATGAAAATCCAAAAAGCGGAAGTGCGTTGTGAGCTCCAGACATTTATCCCGTCAGCACCTCCTGTCCTTGCTGGGTATGACGGTGCTTATCACCTTGTATGATGGGATACTTAAGTCTTGTTGTCTCCACTGTTTTGAGTTCAGTATTTGCCAACTTCCTTTCCTTGCCCTATCACATCATTCACAAGTGCTACCTTAAGTTCACCATTGAGTTGTAGCTCTGTCCAGTACTTGCAAAGAAAGAAAGAAGGACAAACTCCAAACTTATTTTATCACCCTCATTCATGTCCACCTAAGTATCTCCATTTTCTTCAATCACTCATAGTAGGAAACAGTTTGAGTTTTACCTACCACCCTGGCCATTTCCATTCGTATATACTCAGATTTGATCCCTGCCTCTGGGTCTGATGCCCAGCACTGAGTAAAGTATAACAACTGAAGTTCTAAAACATTCATTCATGACAAGTCCATCACCTGCCTTGTGCTTCTTCAATGCAACCTAGAGCTGTGTTTGCGTTTATGAAACTCATAGCAAAACGAGTCTGTCCCTTGCGTAAGAGGTACTAATGACATCACTCTGTTCTATTTCAGGCGAATTTTGACTTCAGCTAGAACATTTCTTGCATATCTTATAAGTTTCAAGATATTAAGCCTTGCCTTTTGTTCCAGACTGTTGAGAAGTAGGCCTCAGAGTTTGTCAATGAATAGATGACTAGTTATCCACTTGCATCTTCTGTGATCTGCCTTTCTGGAAAAAAAAAAAAAAATCAGAGTCCAGCAGACCATTTCTAAACTTTCTTTCAAATTGACACTGACTAATTAATTAACATTTTAAAATTTTTCTTGTTCAATCAATTATGAACCCACTAATTCTGCTATTACCAGCTATACTCCTCTGTCCTGTTCAGCTGAATTAGTGACAAACGTTTTCAAACTGGAATCAAAACACACTCAGCTATAATTTAATTTAATGGAATTTGTGTCTGTGCCACGATTGTTACTTAACAGCAAATCTTGGCATTAATTTTTATGTCTTCTTTTTTCCTGAAGACCTCGAACCTTTTTATTATATTTATATAATTTATATATATATAAATATATATATATATAAATAATTTATATAATTATTATATTATTTCACCGTTAACAATTTCCTTGCGGGTGATAAGTTATACTAATGAAATGCGAGCTATTAGTTATGGCACATTTCACTGTGGTCTAGAGTTATAAAAATTCCCTAAATTATCTTAAACACCCACTGCTACTGTAAAGAGCAGTTTTCAGGACAAGATCAGAAATAATGAATAATATCAGCAATGTCAGAGCAGTATCAGTAACAGGATCACATAATGATTCCTTCTCAATGGGGGTCTATTTCTTTCACTCTAGAGACAATAATATGGGGTGTCTCACAAGTCACCCCTAAATTTGCCATATGTAAGGAAAATGGGAAATTATAGCTACGTGCACCTTTATTACAAACAAATTTAGAAAATATTTGCTATAGCTTGGCCACATTTTGTAATTAAAGATACCTTTAGCTACAATTTCCCATTTTCCCTATGCATGGCAACTTTAGGGGCAACTTTTGGAACACTCTTATATATTTAAAAAGAAAAAAAAACCTTTTAATAATACTCCCCACAGTTTTTTCACAAGACACCAGCTTTTTGGTCAGAAAAACTCAATGGTCCGAGGAAATTATTTCATTCTGGTGATATACAGGATGATTCTTATTTTGCTGCTTTGACATTCAGAAAATCTCACTTTGATTTTGTAACCACATAAGGCTAAGATTTCTTTCTTTCTTGCTCTAGTGTTTTATCAAGGGACTATTTGTCGGGTTTCATTCGTAATATCCTAACTTTTTGTCTCTGACAACCATTTTAATAATAACATTAATACCAGTTGTTTCCTTACGTAGTACAGTTAAACTTGTATTTGTACATTTTATTTTCTAAAACCAGACAGCTAGCGATGAGTTCGTAAGCCCTGATTATATTGTTGTCAAGGAAGAGAGTTTTAAGTTAGAAAAGAAGATGGTACAAAACATCAAAGAGAAAGGGCATAAAGTACTTCATTCAAAAATACCCCATAAATACATGGATAGGGGATTATATGCTTCAAACACATTAAGGAAAAAAATTACTATCTGAATCCTAGGGTGCTTGTTAACAATGCATATTGGGGTTCTTCTGAGGTCTGAGGATGAGACATTCTTATTCAGACACCATCACATTAAAAAAAATTATTTTTAAATGAATCATCTGGAAAGCATACTAGGAAAATAATTATTCTTCACACGAAGACACAATTAATATATTATTTAAGATATATGATTTGAAATGTTGGAGTTTTTTGAAATTGATTATTTAGAAATTGTGAAGTTGGCTGCAGCTTGGAATTTTTCCTGGCTTGTCCCAGAGGGAAATTGATGGGCAGCAAAGGGAGGACAACCTGGAAACAGTGGTGAGTTACCCCCCACAGCCTGTGGGACAGGGCTTTTTGTCTATGGAAAAGGCAAACGGGGCAAATGGCTGATGGTTGAAAGTACAAAGCAACCTCCCATAAACAGCTGTGATACTCCCATTTGCTGAGACATCTTCCATCAAAGCCCGCCCATGTTTCAGAGGCAACTGATTGGTCATTTCTTTATCCCATAATTAACTATTACGGGCTAAGGGGAGGAAAGATTGTGCCGGGCTTTGAGTGTTAGGAAATAAGAAAGTCTGTAGTTCCTTTTCTCTAAGATTGATGGACTGAAAGGGTGAACTAGGCATTTGATTCTATTTGGATGATCTTTTAGATGACAGGAAGCTGACCTTCTGGCCTCAGTTACCTCACTGTTCTTTAGGGCCAGCATCTTCCAGGAAGATTCTGAAATACTAAGCTCTGACTCTTATGTCTTCTAAGCTCTGAAAATCGTAGTGTACTTATTAGAGTCAAGAAGAGCTTCTCAAGATTTGTGGAAGCCTTTATTGTAATTTTTTCTATCTTTTTTTCTTCTGCCTAAAATGAAAGATGGCTTTATGTGGTATTTCAGAAGTTTGACATTTATCACACTTTTATCCCTGTTATTCTGGCCAATTACAAGCCTGCCTCGAACCCAGGAATTGTAGGTTTAATTTTTATTGAAAGATGTTGTAGGAAAAGTCGTAATAATAGGAAAGCAGAAGAGATGGAGGGGAGGTGAACAGAGTCCCAGCTTTATCTTTACTCTGTCACTTACTGATTGCTTGACTTTAGGACCCGATACTTTTGTTGTCTGAGACCCTGTGTTCTCATTTGTAAAATGAGGGGCTAGGACTGGATCCTTTCAATGGAATCTTTACTCATTGGAACGTTATTGTGAGAAGTTAAAAATCAGAAAATCTATTCTTCTTTCAAACCATACCTATTGATATTGTGAACAACAGAGAAAGGAAAATACTGCTTTTTAAGTTAAGAACAAGTATTGAATCTAAATACATGTTGTGTCTTTATTTTACAGAAAGAGATTTTTCAACCATTCTATTTTTTCCATATTGAATTTTTCTTGACTTCTTAATCTTCCCTAAAATGAAAAAAATACTATCACTCCTATTGAAAAGTAATTTGATGAGGTTTTCAGTTGTTTTAAGTGAATAATTTGCCTTGAGTAAAGTGATTTTCAAGTTCGTAAGGTTGAGAGACAAGCACCAAATGCATAGAAACCCACCTAAGTTGAAGGTTTAAATTGAAAAACTAAAGACATTGTACACACAAAATGTACAACCGACCTAAATCAAAGCAAAACAGAACATCTTATGGATTGAATTTCATTAATCTCCCTTCCTAGCTTTTTAAAAATTGTATTGGAGTAAAACATAGATGTACTGAGAGGCCATTCTTAGAATACTGCTAACATTATTAAAATGTAATGCATGTTACAAAAATTTTGGAAGAACTGATGAACTCATGTTTTTCATCTTCTCCAATTTGCCTATGTACAATATAAAAATAATATCGCTACCCATATCACACACTTGTTATAAAACTTGAACGTGATAACACAAGTAAAACCCTATACCTGGCACTCACTAATGGCTCCTGGGTTTCCTGAGCGGAATGAAATGCTTGTGGCCAGGTGTACTCTTTTTAATTCTACCAGTGATAGTTGGAATGATATTCTGGGATGGAAATTGTTAATGTTTATTTTACAAATGAAGAGAAAATGAAAATCAGAGAACTGAAGTTCCTTATCCAGCATCACACACTTACACCCCATCTCCTTGGGCTGCAGTCCAAATGTGTAAGCCTTAACATACTTATTTCAAGTTTGGAACAGAACTTTTAGTTGATAAGTCTTCATGAAGTAATCATATTGTTGGTTATCATATATAGAAAAGTACTAAAATTTATTGAGATTTTGAAAGTTTATTGAGTCTTCTGTATCAGAATGAATGTTAGTTTCCACTTACTCTTAGCCAGACGGTCAGGAAGCGACAAATGTCAGCTCTCAGAGTGGTCTCTGAGGAGGCTGCCCTGTGTTATTCCATGGTCCAGGGTGCTTTGAAACTGCCGACTCAGTGACTAATGCAAGTTGATTATCTTTTAAAGAAAATATGATTTTAAACATTGTGTTTATTTACCATATTAACTTCTGACTGTTTCTAAAAAGAATAAAATAATCTTAAAAAAACAATATTCACTGACTTTAAAGATATTAAAAAGAACATAGCTAGATTTTAAAAGCATGTGTAAACAAATGAACCCTAATATTATTTTGAGTAACAACACCCTTTGGAATACAGCCAGGTGTCACTTCATGAGAGAAATTCTGCATCACCAGGCGATTTCATCATTGTGAGAGCATTGCAGAGTGCATGTTCACACACCTGGATGGTGCGGCCTACTACACACCTAGGCTATACGGTGTAACCTATTTCTTCTAGACTATAGACTTGTGCAGCATGTTAGTGTACTGATTACTATAGACAACTGTAACACAACAGTAAACAAAGCATGCCTCAGAGAGACTGTGGGTAGGGTTCCGGGCTACGAAAATAAAGCCAATATTGTAATAAAGTGAGTCACATAAATTTTTGTTTTTCCAGAGGATATAAACGTAATAGCATCTGTATAAACAACAATGAACATATCTTAATTAAAAATACTGTAGGGCTGAAAAAGGGTAACAGTCTTCATATCAGCCTCAGCAAGTTGTAATCTTTTTGTTGGTAGATGGTCCTGTCTCGATGTTGGCTGCTGAGCCATCAGGGTGGTGGTTATGAAACGTAAGGGTGGCTGTGGCAGTTTCTTAAGATAAGATAACAGTGAAATTTGCCATATCAGTTGATTCGTCTTTTCATTAAAGATTTCTCCATTGCATGCAATGATGCTTGGTAGAATTTTACCCAGAGTAGAACTTCTTTCAGAATTGGAGTCAATCTTCTGAACCCTGCCACAACTTTATCAGCTAAGTTTATGTAAGATTCTAAAGCTTTTGTGGCCATTTCAACAATGTTCACAGCATCTTTATTAGGAGTAGTTTCCATCTCAAGAAAACTACTTTCTTTGTTCATTATAAGAAAGCAACTCCTCATAAAGTTCTATCATGAAATTTCAGCAGTTCAGACACATTTTCAGGTTTCCCATTTAATCCTACAATAGGGCTGGGCGCATTGGCTGATGCCTGTAATCTCAGCACTCTGGGAGGCTGAGACAGGCAGATTGTTAGAGCTCACAAGTTCAAGACCAGCCTAAGCAAGTACAAGACCCCATCTCTAAAGAAGTAGCCAGGTCCTGTGCGGGTACCTGTAGTCCCAGCTACTTGGAAGGCTCAGGCAAGAGAATCTCTTGAGCCCAAGAGTTTGAGGTTGCTGTGAGCTTTGACATCACGGCACTCTATTGGGGGCAAGAAAGTGAGACACTGTCTCTCTCTCTTTATATATATATATATATATATATACATATATGTATACACACACACATATATAATAATTCTATAATAGTTCTCTTGCTACACATATTTCCACCACATCTATAGTTACTTCCTCTACTGAAATCTTGAACCTCTCAAATTTATCCATGAAAAATGAAATGAAATTCTTCCAAGCTGCTGTTAATGTGGATATTTTAACTCCCCCAGGAATCATAAGATGTCATCAATGGCATGTAGAATGGCAAATCCTGTTCGGATTTTCCATGTACTCACCCCGATGCATCAGAGGAATCACTGTGTGTGGCAGCTATTAAATTACTGCTTGGTCCATGGGCTATAGAATGCATGTTGTGTTGGCAGACAGGAAACCAACGTTTGTCTTATTGTACGTCTCTACCTGAGCTCTTGGTGAGTAGATGCATTGACAATAAATGTAATATTTTGAAACAGTTTCAGTGGTGCCCTTCGTATATTCAGTGACCATGGTGTCCACATATATAAGGCCTAGGAAGAGTAGATTCAACATCACTCTCTACGACCCTAGGGTTTCCAAAATGGTAGCTGAGCACTGGTTTCAACTTATATTCACAAGCTGTATTAGCTACCAAGAGAGTGAGTCTGCCCCTGGAAGTTTTGAAACCAGGCGTTGAGTTCTCCTTTCCAGCTGTGAACGTCCAAGATGGCGTCTTCTTCCAATAAGTTTGTTTCATTTACATTGAAAGTCTTTTGTTTATTTTGTGCACTTTCATCAGTGATGTTAACTCTTGGATAACTTTCTGCAGTGATTCCATCAGTACTTATGAAAATATGGCATAAAAAAATTTAAAAAATGATACAACATATGAGGCACTTATCATGTATGAAGCTTGCGGAACTGGAAGTTGCTCTGGGTGACTCAGCAAGGGAGGATTGAATGAATGTGAACTCCCCAGACTTTGTGGTACACAACTGCAGGCTTTATAAACACTATATACTTAGACTGTGCTAAATTTATAAAATATATTTTATTTCTTCAGTAATGATTAACTTTAGCTTACTATAACTTCTTTATAAATCTTTCAAAATATTTAAATCTTTTGACTCTTTTTTAATAACTGTAAGCTTAAAACATGAAGATATTGTATAGCTGTACATAAATGGCTTTTCTTCACTGCATTCTATAGGATTCTGTAGGTGTTTATTGATTTTTAAATTTTTAAAATTTTTTTATGTTTATTTTTTTTAAATCTAAGACACATTCTAGCCTAGTTCTACACTGGCTCAGGATCGTCAGTATCACTGTGTTCCATCTTCCACATCTTGTCCCACCTGAAGGTCTTCAGGGGCAATAACATGTATAGAGCTGTCCTCTGGTATGATGGCAATATCTCCTGTATTACATCCTTAAGGCTATAATACCTCCCACTTGAGGCTGTTTTGTACTTTTTTCATAAGTAGAAGGAGCACACTCTAAACAATAAAAAGCATAATAAAGACATACACCAGCATCATATTTGTTGTCATCAAATATTATATATAGTGTGCATAATTGTACTGTTACACTTTTATATGACTGACAATGAAGGTGTATGTGCAGGAGCATCACACAAACGCATGAGTAATGCTTTGTGCTATGATGTCATGAAGTCTACAGTGTTACCATGCAGTAAGAATTTTTAGCTCCATTTAATCTTAGGGAACCAATACCGTAAATGTGGTCAGTCATTGATTAAGATGCGGTTCTGTAGTGCGTGACTATAAATCCAAAAGTCTCTTAGTCTATCTTTTTTCTTTCTTCCTGTTTATTTTGAAAAGAACGTATCATTGAATTTAAGGACTGTGACCAAGTGTATCTGTGGAAAATTTTATTTAACAAATAGTTTTTGAGTGCCCACGAAGTCTCAGGCATTGTTCTGAGTTCTTGGGAAACATTAGTAAACAACAGAAAACCCAATCAATGTGGAATTGACATTCTGATAGGAGGGTGAGGGAGAAAAAAGTACGTCAGAAATATATAAATTATATTTTATGGAGGGAGGTGATACGTGCAAAAGAGAAAAATCTAGCAGATTAAAACTGGGGGCAGGGCAGATTGCAATTTTAAATACAGTGGTCAGGATAGGCGTCATGAAGAAGGTACTATTGTTTCAAAAAATGTGAAGTAGGTAAGGAAATTAGACATGCACCTATCTGAGGAAGATGCCTCCGGATGAGGAGGTTGTTAGTGCCAAGGCTCCGAGCTGTGAGCATGCTTATGGGGCTGGGACACAGCAGGAAGTCCTGTAGCTGGGCCAGAGTGAGGTCTGGAGACGCAGGAGAGAAAGTGAGAGAGGAAGGGGCTCATCATGCTGGTCTCACAAGCCAGTTTAAGGGCTCAGCAGTGCACTCTGAGTGAAATGGAAGCCAGTGCTGTGTTTGAGCAGAAATGTGGCATGATCAGATTACTCTTTTAGAAGGATTCCTCTTGCTGCTGCATTGAGAATAGAATGTAAGGGGAAAGGGAGAAACGGGGAAAAGTTTTGACGCAAGACACGATAAAAAAAGGTGATAGCAGCGGTTGTAGTGAGAAGAGGTCAGGTGTATAGTCTTATACATTTTATACGGTTTTAAAATGCAATCAGACTTTCTAGAACAGTGGTTCTCAACCTGTGGGATCTCACAGGTTCTCAACCTGTGTTCTCGACCCCTTTGGGGGTCGAATGACCTTTTCACAGGGGTCACCTAAATACATCCTACACATCAGATTTTTACATTACGATTTATAACAGTAGCAAAATTACAGTTATGAAGTAGCAACAAAAATAATTTTATGGTTGGGAGTCACCACAATATGAGGACCTGTATTAAAGGGTTGTGACATTAGGAAGTTTGAGAACCACTGTTTTGGAAAGGATGTAGGCCACATCTGCTTGGACCACAGTTGTATCCCTGAGTTCCTGGTATAAGAGAACATACGCATTGAGTAAGCATTTAATTAATACTATATTTTGGATATAGAATAAGTTTCTAGAGAAAAAAAAAAACTAGCTATTACTTCTCTAGTGTATGAACTCACTGCTGTATGCATACGTCTTATGTAAAGCTCAACATCCCCCTATGAGGTTGTGCTATTATCATCTCCACTTTCCTGATAAGAAAACTGAGGCACAAGATGGTTACAAACTAACCCAAGCGTAGGTGGTGATAGATCTGAGCTGACTTTCTGGGTAGCTGGTTTTGAGGTATCTGCTCTTAACACCACACAACACTGATTTAAAGAACTGTAAGTTATAACTGACTGTAATTCGTGAATTCAAAAATATGAGTTTTAATGCTTGCCATCTGTTCATTTTCAAAACTGCAGAACCCCATAGGTAGTGTACACACAGACAATAATGTAAATTGTACTTTCTTTGTGAAATTATATCACCCACATTAAGAAAACCTAAAATGTGTCATAAAAAGAAGCAAATTGTTAGTGATAGCATTCAGAATTGTACCTTTTATTTTTATTCAGTTCTGGAATATGTTGGAGTAGAAAACGTACCATGAGCAATTTGTTTTCCGAAACACTAAAGTAGCTTCCTGGCAGACTAAGATAATACATCTTCTCAGTGTAATATTTTATTTGAATGCATAGAATTGTTGCATTTAAATTTAGTTATGCTACATTTTTCCAACTCAGTTGGTGGTGCATATTTTGAGATATATGACTGAAGAATCCAATTATATACCTCAGAGAAAGGGCACAATGAACATTCAGAAAGAGTTTTATTTAAAGAAATACAGCACATCTTATTTTTACCTCTAAAAGGAAACAAAAGCCACACAATTGAGGATTGATGAATCACGTGCAAAATTTAGTGAATAATTTATTTGGCAAAATACGGCACATGAAAAACATATGTGAAAAATTATGATTGTCATTTCTGAAGTGTTTAATACTCTAGTAAAATTGAAATACAAAAGGAGATGCACAGGTGGTTAAGGCAGACAATTTTATCAGTGGAGAGTCATGACCCAAACGTGCTGATATGCTTTTGATAGCTCAGGGCTGTTGTGAACCTTCCTAGGTCTATGGATTAGGAAGAAATCCCAAGAAAGAAGGCTTCTTTGTCTAGAAATTGGCTAAAAATAGGCAAGAAGAACGTTTGAAAATTTTGATGTTTTTGATTTTTAAAATACACACCTTTTCAGAAACACACTGTATACTCAGGAATATAAATGTACCTGGGAATTTGCAATTAGGTAAGATCCTGAAAATGTGTCTCAAGAGAACATATTTTTTCCCCATTGTTCTTTTATAACTCTGATTTGCATCTAAAAGGTAGGGAACAACTGCCACACAAAATACTTCTTTGCACAGTCCATATATCTTTCCAAATGACTCTGCAAAAAAAAAAACTAATCAAAGGTAACTAAATATCACATTTTTTTCCCCACACACTTATCAAAACAAGGTGACTCTTACTCCAGGATCCCATCAGCAGCAGGAATATCAAACATTCAGATTTGCTGGGCGCTTAAGAAGATGGAAATCACAAATGCTTTGCTTCCCAGAAATCATGGAAATTTACTCTCACAAACTGCCTGATTAAAGACTTTAATCCAAAGAGATAGCTTCCGAAGTTATTATGGATGACTTCCACATTTGATTGCAACCCATTCACAAATGCCCCTTGATTATCTGATTTGTACCAAGAAATACTCAAGACCCTGGGTGAGGAATTCAAAGATGAATAAACTCCTTGAGGTTTTACCTTTACATAAAACACATAATAACAGCAAACAAGCTAACGTATCTGGCCTTTAAGTGTTTACATAATAACGGAGCTGGTAATAAGCAAGTAAGTAAATAAATTAATATATATTGGTAATATGTAATTTCAGGTGAGGAAAAGTGGAATGGTGAAAAATAGAGCAACTCACCAATTATCCTCTCTCCACTGATCCTCCCCAAGCCCCTCCCCTCCCTTTCCCCTTTCCCCTTCTTCTTGGGCTATAGTTGGGTTATAGCTTTGATAAAAGAGCTATAAATTGGTTTCATAGTAGGACTGAGTACATTGGATACTTTTTCTTCGATTCTTGAGATACTTTGCTAAGAAGAATATGTTCCAGCTCCATCCATGTAAACACGAAGGAGGTAAAGTCTCCATGATTCATTTTAATCTGTGGAACTGGATTGAGGTGACCCCAGATTGTCAGTACACCCAGGCACCGGACAGAAGCAGCGTAATTCCTTGTTGGAGGAGGTGCTATCATAGGATCCCAGTAATTTTCTGCAATAATTTTATAAATATAATGTCTGACATGAATAAGGATTTAGCCCCCAAGGGAAGACAAAACATTGTAAATGACAGCAAGAGAGCAGACAATGGAAACAGGCTCACAGTGCCCTAGATAATAAGGACGCGGATTTTAAATAACTCAGCTTATTTCATAAGATAGAACAGAAATTAGTGAGACTTTTGGGGGAAAAACTGTATTTTTGAAAACAAAATTTATAGCTAAAACATTAACTTTATTATTAGTAACATTACTAATGTTATTTAGTAACATTATTACTTAAGATATCAAAGGGTGGTTTTAGGAGGAGATGAAATAAAGAATTCATGAGCTGGGATATTAGAAGGATAAAAAAGAAAATATATAAAAGAGATGACATATAAATGATATGGAAAGAAAATTTGAAGTTTGTAGTTTAAGTTTCAGAAAGGAAGGATAGAAAAAAAATCAGACAAATACAATATTTGGTGAAGTGTTTTGCCGACTTTATGACGATCATTGAAAACGTCATTATGGATCACAAAGAATCACGCAACAACATGATTGTGGGGACGATACACCAAATTTTGAGAAGGCACATAAGAGTAGCAATTTATTTAAAAGATATTTAGTACTCACGTAACAGAAAGATTAGCTGGTCAGCCTCAAGGACCCTGGACAACTTTAGCACACAGATGGTAGAATTTCTGCTGTCCCTCTGCAGTGTTTTAAATTCTACCATGACTGGTGTGAACAGTTTCAGCTGGCCTTGCAACTGGAGCAGTATTGAAAAATTAAAAGTTTTGGGTCTTGAGTTGACTGAGTCTATGTCGCTTGTCCCTGATCCTATGAGAAGAGGGCTGTTTGGTGCCAGGATTAGACAGCTTTTAAAGAAAGACACTCCTTATGTGCGCCAACGTGGTTACGTTAGCCTACTTCCAGATCCCTGCGTGATAAAGTGAGGTTTGCTATATAGTTGCTGAACTATTTCCACTTATTTATTTACCCGGAAAAGAGGCCTACAGTTTGCATATAATTTTGGCAATATTCTTTTGGTGCTGAAATGTACCATAAAGACTGATATGCTTCTTCCTTGAAATCTATGATAATTCTAGTTGAGCAGTTTGAGAAAAGGTCCTGGGTAGCAGCGGCAATAAAAAAGAAGTTCTACCATTATTTTTAAACTTTCCATTTCCTAGCTTCTTGGTATTTTTTATATTATCCAGTATTTCTGTAACTGTTTTATATTTTTATTTTTTTTTGTTTCGATGGGGGAGAAATTCAAGCGAGGTATAAAATAAAAGTCATGCTGATTTTGTAGACATTTATCTTTAGTTCTTTAGGGCAATTAGAGAAAATGAGAAGGCTGCCCTACTTAAGATGAAAGACGTGACAAATTTTTATTGTTTCCTCTTTTCATAAATTATATACCATTTCTCCTTATCTTCTGAAGTATAAAACATCAACAAACATACAACTTGAATTTCCTAAAAATGATGTGTGTGTTCCCTTTCTCCCATTTACTGTGGTTGGAAGAACAGCATTTTTCAAAAATAAGAAGTTGGAGAGGCATACTTAATGAAGGGAACAATAGCTCAATTAAGTGTAACACAGAGAAATGACTACTTTATAAAAATAAATGCGACCAGATTTCATTTGGACTTCAAGCGTTGGCATGAAGTATTATCTCCTGAATTGCTTTTATTGAAAACTGCCAGGAGCGGTTTTTCAGGGATGTGTATTATCCTGACGACCTCCACTTGCCACTGCATCTTTTCAAAACCCTCATGGTATCAGATACATCACCCCTGACTTAAGAATATATACTTTTCTTTTTATTTGAATATCAGTATCTCTCTAAGTCAACTATATTTACCCAACTGTAAGATAAGATTTAAGTAGGGTTGAACTTTTTTTTATTGTTGGGGATTCATTGAAGTGTTGAACTTTATAAACAACCTATAATAAGTTGGCTGGGAAAACATTAAAAAGAAAAACCAAACTATTGCTTTTGTGGCGTTAGGAGCATTGAGTGAAATTGCAGAAGTCAAGCAGTCTACAATTGCAGAAGTAATGTCCTCAAGAGGCTGTCTCATTCTTGAAAATAAATCAAGTATTCTTTGAATATTTAAGAGGCTCTTTTTAAGAGTAATCTTTCAAAATAAGTGCTTTTTTATTACTTAAGTTGAACCATATTAGAATTTCTCCAGGAAGACATGGTATGTTCTTAGTATTTTGCACAGAAGACACCAGAACATCTTGGAGGATAAAGTGGAAAGTGCCATTACATTGTGAGACAAAGGCTCATTAAAGAACTCATTTGAAGAAATGGCATCGCTACTCTATTACACACAAATTGCTTCCAGGCACTAAATAAGCTCTCTCCTTTTGAAAAAAGCAAATCCGTCATGCTGATTTTGTGAACATTTATCTTTAGTTCTTTAGGGCAATTAGAGAAAGTGAGAAGGCTGCCCTACTTAAGATGAAAGACGTGACAAATTTTTATTGTTTCCTCTTTTCATAAATTAAAATGTATTTAAGTGAAATAGGACAAACAGAATCTCTCACCATTTTCAGTATTAGTTACCTTCTGCCGTATTTCTCAAAGGAAAGGTTTGAGTGATAGGAAATGTTAATGCTACAGGTGAATTTGGGGAATGTTAAACCTGTCAGTCTTTATGTCGATACCACTTTAAAACTTATCTTTAAGACATTATCTACTTATGAAATTAATTCTACCTTAGAGGTATAAAAGCCAGGTAGGGCCTTCATAAAATGAGGGAAATAATTGCTGAGGAACTACCCTGAGGGATATACTACGAGGCATGTACATGGAGGAACTTTTATGTTGGCAAGTTACCAGATTTGCTCTTGGTGGTGGTTAATTATGAAGCTAAGCATTTAAAGATGAGTTTTAAGCAGTAATTATTCTCTTAATAAATTAAAAATAAAGAAGTATAATCTGTCATTGTTCTGTGAGAAGCTCACAGAGCAAATTCAAAGTTGAGTAATATTACGTCCACGCCTCTATCCTTATACTGCCAATAACTCCATAATGGCTTCCATGTCTTGACCAGAAACAAATGTATTATAAATATTTCTAATTTTTAAAAAGCTATCATAAATTCAAGTTGGTGAGGACATTAGAGATCATTTTGTCCAACTCCAGTATTTTACAGATGAAGAAAATGAAGCCAGGAGAGGGTGCATGGTTTAAAATATTCAAAATTAGTGAATAGAGCTTTCTCTGAAGAAGACAGACAAATGGCTAACAGCCATGAAAAATGCTCATCATCCCTAATTACCAGAGAAATGCAAATCAAAACTACCCTGAGTTATCACCTAACCCCAGTCAGAACAGGCCACATCACAAAGTCTCAAAGCTGCAGATGTGGCTTGGTTGTGGAGAGAAGGGGACACTTTTACACTGCTGGTGGGACTGCAAACAACCCTTTTGGAAGGAACTATGGAGAATCCTCGAACTCAAATTAGACCTCCCATTTGATTCTGCAATCCCATTACTGGGCATGTACGCAGAAGAAAAAAATCCTTTTATCATAAGGACATTTGCACTAGACTGTTTATCATAGCTCAGTTCACAATTGCCAAATGTGGCAACAACCTAAATGCCCACCAATCCAGGGATGTATAATAAGCTATGGTATATGTATAACATGGAATGCTATTCAGCCATTAAAAAAGATAGAGACTTTACATCTTTCATATTAATTTGGATGGAGTTGATACACATTCTTAGTAAAACATTACAGGACTGGTAAAGCAAGAATCCAATGTACTAAAATCTGACATGAGGCCAATTGATGCTGGTACATGGTAGGGGGAGGGGTATGGGTGAGCTAAGAGAGGGAAGGATGGGGGTGGGGGGCCACAGTGTGTGGCACACCTCTTGGGGACGGGACTCTATTATTAGAGGGATTTTACCCAGCACTTGCAAGCAGTGTAACCTGGTTCTTTGTACCTCAATGATTCCCCAACAATAAAAAAAAAAAAAAATTCTAAATCAGGACTAGAATTCAGGTATCTTTATCACAGTGTTAGTTGAACATCATCTGAGATCCATCAAACAGAGTATTTGTGGTCTATTTAAAGAATATTTTTAAAGGTTAAAAATTTTGTAAAATGACATTTTCAGTACATTCGAATCACCTTAATTATAGATGCACCAAGTCCAAGGCTGCTGGTCTATGAGAATATTATGATAATCAGACAAAGGAGAAGTTGTATCCTTTTTTACCCATGAAACAGAGCATACATAAGCTTTTGTTCTACATCATTATCATTTTCTAAGATAAAGTAATGGGTTTTAATTTGTGTTCAGTTTTAAAAAAAAATTTGGCTTACTAAAAATAAATATGCTTCTATTTGTAGAACTTGAATTCTGGAGCCATTTTAGTAGGGTTTGAAACAGATCCTTCTAATCCAGAAATGTGGCCTTGGGCAAGGCACAGAACCAATTTGCACTTCAGTTACTACTGGGTACAATGGCAGTAATGGAAAGTGAAAGTGAAATGTGTTAATGTGTGTAAAGGTTAATGCAGTGTCTAGTACAAAGTCATTGCCGTATAAGTGGTAGCCGTTTATTATAATTACAACCATTATCCTTATTACATTTGGTAGATTTTCTTTGAGAGAAAATAATACACGTTTGAGAGGCTGCTTAAGTTCTGTAATATGTAATGTATGCAAATAGGATGGAAATACTTAGACGTTAGTATTCCAGGTTTATGCTAAAATGCACTGTAATGATTTTGTTGTGAATCTGTTTCAAAAATGAAAACATGATATATCACTTCCCCACAGAGGAAGAAAATAAGAATACAGACCAACTGTGATTTAGAGTGAATATTTGCTTTAATTTCTTTGCTATAGAGTTTTGATGTCCATTGAGTAAATTTGTTATACTTGATTTTCAGATTACAGGTTGGTCTTTTTGAAATTAGGTATGAGCTGTAGTGCGCTAATGTCCCTATTTAAAAATATAAGTTAAATATAGGTGTATACATACAGGCAAGATTAGAGGTTTTTCAGTTGCATAAGCTATATTTTGAATAATATTTACATAAATACAGACCATTAATCTGAAGCAAAAATTCCTGATTACTATGTTTATTTGTTATTTTTCTTATATATACTATTAATTTCTTATTTTTCTTATATATACATATGTACTATGTGAATTTTGTTTTTTAGTACCTTAGTTATTTGACTACAGATACCTAGTTCTCTCCAGTCAAAAAAACCTCAGTGAATTACTCAGAGATTTATAAAACTAAAAGAGACATCATTTAGTTAAATAAACCCAGACAAAGAATAAATGATATATCGAAAACTTTTGAGAGTCTGTGTTTTCCCTCTGATACAATTTAGATATATGATCCTGGAGAAAGACATCAAATATTCTACAAGAAAAAACTAGTATCTTAATATCCACTACCCTAAACAAAATAATTATAGATTATGTTTTAGAAAAATATGTAATGACAAATAGCTCTATAATGCAGGAGAAAAGTAGAAACTGTTCTAGATACTATTATAGACATGGGAGATTGCCTCATATTGGGGAAAAAATGGGATTTATTGAATGTGTCACACATATCTCAGGAGGCCTTACCTTCAACCATAACCCCATCAACCCATCTTCCAATAACCCTGCTTTGGGGATTATTGAAGTTGTAAATTAATAACTTTACATAACATAATCTTTATGTTAAGATTGGAACCAGGATTGAAAATTTGAATTCATTCATTAATATTTAGCTTCAACCTTCCATTGAAGGTGGCAGAAAGCTGATAGTTACAAAGAGGCTCTCTTTGATTTTTTTTTTTTTTTTTTGAGACAGAGTCTCACTATGTAGCCCTTGGTAGAGAGTGCCGTGACATCACAGCTCACAGCAACCTCCAACTCCTGGGCTCAAGCGAGTCTCCTGCCTCAGCCTCCCAAGTAGCTGGGACTACAGCTGCCCATCGCAACGCCCGGCTATTTTTTGGTTGCACCCACCATTGTTGTTTGGCGGGCCCAGACTGGATTCGAACCTGCCACCTTAATGTATGTGGCTGATGTCCTAGCCACCTGAACTGCAGGTGCTGAGCTAAATTCATTTTCTTATTACAGGTATTTTGATGTGTGTTTGTACATTTTTTTAAAAATCAGTTTAACATTTTCTAATAAGCAGAGTCCTTGCGCAAAGTTGTGATTTTTGTAGAATGATTTCTGGGATTAGGGTTTATGGAGATTAGAAATGTCAGTGAACTGTTTGAATAGAGGTTGATATAAACTCACATCTTGTTTGCAGTTTCAGACAAAGGGCTAAACCAGGTTAGGCTACATGTAGGTGTTTTTGGCTCAGTTTAAGTGATTTTTCTTAAGCACTACAAACCACTTTATTCCTATGGTGATACAATGTCAGTAAGAAGATTGGACATGACGGGGGCCGGGGGGACATTTTGGGGCCCAACTGATTGGTCCAGTGAGAAATATAATATATGACTTTGCAGAGATAATTTGTAAAGTCTGTATTTTCTTCTCCAAGGTCATTTTTGGAATGGAAAATTTAAAAGCCTACCTATTACAGAACCATGGAAAAGAAAGGAAGAATCTTTGAAACCTACCCTAGCTGTATAAAGAGCCACAGTATTTCAGAGAAAAATTATCTCTGGAAATGGGAGATGGAACTGTAGTTTCTAAATAGCACTTCAGCACACACAGGTGAAATAGGGTGTTTGTGTAAGGAAGCATTCACTCTGGTAGAGGCTTCTTTCAGTTAGAATGTAAGTTTATCTGAATAGGAAAAGTGGACAGGTAATCAGTAAGAATCCAACTTTTTGAAACAAACGTGAATCATGTCTTTCTCCCTTAAGATAATGTCACTCCCTGAAGTTTCATTATCCAAGGATTTGGGGAAAGGGAACTAAGTTTCTGAATTATTTGAAAAATAACAGGTGTATGGAATGGAAGAATTCTGGTGTTTCTTCCAATATTTTTCTCTTGCCCCACAAAGACTGCGCAGAACTAACCCAGCATATTCAGCTACTGAAAACCTTACCTCATTACCTACGAGTTAAATGGGAACCAGGAAAGAATTCATATGAATTATATAGGCTCATCAGAATTCTCTTAAAAAACAAGAAGAAAAAGTGGGTTAGGCTGATGTAATAAAGTCTTTGAAATAAAGATCCATAGCCTGCCTTTGGTATGCTTTAAACAAGAGAGCCAGTAAACTAGGGGTTGGAATGTTTCTGTCAATAAAATTGACGTTCTTTCATATTTCTTGTATAAAACTCTTCTCTTTTTACAAATCAGAATCAACAGTTAATTTGAACTTGTCCATGCACCAGAGTCTGTCGTAGTCCATTGATTCCTCTGATGCTAATAAAAGGTGTTTAGACTTTTCACAGACACGTTTTATATTTTGAAGTTATAGAAAGACTTCCACATACACCGCACTTGTTTAGTTTTTTTAGAAAGGAGAAATGCATGTAGAGTTACATTCTGATTCTATAATATCAGCAAATACGTCACAACTCAAAAATATACACATGGAGCCTTTCTTTAAGTTATTGGCAAGAATTTAATGGGTGGGAAACATTTTCCTGGCTCTTACAAAGTTTTGGTAAATTGGGATCCTTACAAAATGTAATACGACTTTAGAATCTGATGATTTTCTACTGAGCGTATTGCTGTGAGGGTTAGAGAATGCATTCCCTCTGATATTACTCTGGCTGCCTCCCTGGGAAGGTGCAATATTGTTTGTTTGGCAAACAGCTTGAAAAGCTTAACAGTGTTATCAGGAGTGATACTGGAAATGATAGGTAGAAAGATTCTTCTTACCTGCTGCTTTATTTGGTAAAGTCGTGGTGGTGAAATGCCTTTTTTTTTTTTTCCAATCCTTTCATTCCTAATGAATTGCTATCATAAGATCTGCAGCCTACTTTTAAAAAAACAAAAACAAAACCCAGCAACAACATTGTGTAATCGCAGTAGTGGTAGCAAGTTTGTTTCAGAAACAGCATCCAGGGACTTCTGTGGAAGGCTTTTGTACAGTTATTTGGGAAATGGTGAACTGTGCCTATATTAGATAAATGAGTTTTGTAAACTCTTCAGTTAAAAACTTCTTCGTTACCTTCCACTCTGCTGCACAGATGCGGTATTCTGTGAATGAATTGGATGTGATACAAAGTATTTTATTTCTCACCATTTCTATTTCTTTGTACTTTTTTGGGTATTTCTTTACTCAAAGGAATGTTAAGATGGTAATTTTATTGGTTTCATACGCAACAATCAGCCCGATAACCTCTTAGCTATTTGCTGTATGGCTTATGAGGACAAATGGATACCGTGAATGTGATCATGAGGGGAGGTAATTCTGCTTCATTTTCCAATCATTTATTGATACATCCCAATGTCTCATAACCATACCTGTTAGCCAATAAGTAGTAGTTGCAGGTTGAATTTGGAAGGCAAAACAGAAATAGCATGTAAGGATACTTTTGGCTAAAGTCGAGAACAGGGAGAGAGAAAAATAAATGTAATTTTAAAATTTCAGTACTATGGTCCTAATAAATCAGATAAATCTCTCCATCCCATTGGAAAGATGGAGATTTGGGGTGCTGGATACAGAAAGCATCTAGACTATGCTGTCACCAGAGCAATGAGTTTATTAGACAGAAATAAGAGGCTGAATAATGCAGGACCTGGAGAAGTTGGAGACACGGATTTTTTTTATGTTGACATTAAATGTGTTATGTTACATGCTTGTTTCTCTAACCCTGAAGTATATCTTTTCCCACGGTGAAATCATTCCCAAATGGTGCTGACATAATTAATGGCCTCTCCAGACCTGGTTGACTCCCCCAGACTTGCACCAGGGCTGGAGCATCAAAATATCTTGCTCCCTCTGCTCATCACAGAATGACACCTCCACATTCTTAGGGGAAAAGAAAAAAATAGGAACCTCTCCGCAACGGGAGAGAATGTGACTCATGAGAGTTGATGAAAACACATAAATATGCGAGTGAAATTGAAGCCACATTTCATTTTGCTGGGGGACAGGGTGTGAATAATGCCTTTACTCTCCCTAATGACAGGAATCGTATCATGATATCTTTTTATTCATCTCCTGGCAGCAGCTACCTGTATTACTTCTGAGTCTCTCTCTCCAGCATGACACGTGTTTCGGTGGCTCTGGATGTGTTTTGGGGGGGGGGGGAGAAAGGATGTGTAAGAATTGGAAGTGAAAGTCCAGGTACGCTTGAGCAACACTCTAAAGCACACCCCCTTAGTCACTCAGGAAGGGCAGACGCCACCTCCTCCCTGTCCCTGAGCAGAAGGCCTGGGTGTCACTCAATGACAGCAGCCCCACGTCCCCAGGACTCTGCTTTCTGCAGTTTCAGTTACACCACAGGCTGGAAGTACAAAATAACAAATTTTAGAAATAAACAGTCCATATGATTTTTTTTAAAATCATAGTTGCGTACATTAATGCAGTCATGGGGTACACTGTGCTGGTTTTATATCATACGTATTAAATTGTACATTCCTCTGAGTGGCACGACGCCATCTCACAGTGCCTTGTCGTCCTGCTCCGACCAGCCCAGGATATGAACCTTCCCTTTATTCAGCGTATCCACACTGTCTACACTGCCCACCTGCCAGTCACTTAGCGGCCGTCTCCCTTTGCAGGTGGGCCGTTGCCGTATGCCAGCGTTTTTATTTTATTATTATCATTTTTTATTGTTGGGGATTCATCAAGGGTACAAAGAACCGGGTTACATCGATTGCATTTGTTAGGTAAAGTCCCTCTGATAATTGTGTCCCGCCCCCGAAAGGAGTGTCACACACCGTCACCTCCACCCCTTCCCTCCTTCCTTTCCTCCACGGCCAGCGTTTTTATTCAAGTAACCCTTATTTTACTTAGTAGCCCAAAGCACAGGAGTCCTGTATCTGTTTATAAATTCATCTTTATCATATGTAGGTATGTGTAGGAGAAACCATAGAGCATACAGGCCGTAGTACTATCTGCAGTTTCCAGCGCAGACTGGGGGGTGTTGTCTTTAGAGCATATCCCCGTGACTAAGGGGGACCACCGTACTTGCTTCACCATCTTCCGTTCAGTTAATGTGGGATAGCAATATTGAACTGTTACCCCAGTGCCACTGACATTTGTGTGACAGGGTGAAGGCTGACCAAAGGCAGTCACCCCCAAACAGAGGCAGCATCCCTCTCCGTCTTCCCAGATCCCTTTTTCCTAAATGAGCAGAAACAGCTTATTTGGCCCATGAAGTTCCAGAGACTCTGTTGTCCCTGGGCCAGTGTGGTATGTGGCCCATTTTTCTGTTTTGCTCAAGGCCTGGCTGTGTTCAGCTGGCCTGGGCTCACCTTTGAATTCAAGCCCCAGTGAAGGAAGCGACTTAAGCCAAGTCAACCCACTTCTCTGCCCTGACTGTTCAGCTTCTTTGCCTCTCGTGGCCTCTGCTAATTTAGGGTTTATAGTCCTTAGGGTCTCAGGATTGGGGCAGGAAGCAGTGGGATACTTCTTTTTATTCTGCTCTGTGCTATATTTTCCAGCTACATAACCATGGGTCCCTGTGATGGTGCTGACAGGGACCAAATGCTCTCTGTCCTTTGTTTTTCTGCTTTATTGCCCAGAAAACTTGAGGTACAGGGAACACCCTGAAAATAACCATAACTGTGTATAATAGTGCAGAAGAAGTCATTTGGGGCGACTCCTCCACCTGGAAATGGGCTTGCATTGATGTGTTCTCAGTAATGGCTTTGGGTGACTTTTCTGTTGATATATGTGAACTTACGCTAAAAATAATGGACTCTAGGTTTCTGGAAATCTGCCTTTTAATTACACAGAAACATTATCGGTCTTAGAGCTATTTAGTGAATAATGAAATTAAGTAGGTAATAGTGTAATTAATTCTAATATAGTCATTTGTTGACTTGCAAATGTCAATATACAGCTGACTATAATAAATTATGGAACCTCTGGAACCTCAATATTAAACTAGAGTGGTTCAAAGATGTAAGGTATGTGTTTGTAGATGTATAGGTATTTACAAAGTGTATTAAATTGCTGTAAAGACAAGTGTTATCATGCTATTCTACATTTATTGATTTTTTAAATGGTCTTAATGTTGTAGATTGTAGTTAAAAGATTAGGAACCCCAAGCTATAAATATATTCCAAGTACCTTCTGTTTGTCTAAGTACATAATGATTTTAAGAAACAGTTTGATAAGTAAATCATCATTCCCAAGAGTTCAACGTCCAAAAGTTTGTCTACACTTATAACCATATGTTATCTGTGATCTAAAAAGCTTGAACTGTTTTATAATTATTTGTTTGCATTTCTGGTGGTGTCTATTTTTTCTTTCCCAAAGTTCTTGAATGTCAGGTTTAAAATAATTTATCTGAGATTGTATAAAATACTACAAATGAATGAAGTCATACGTTAAAGAACTTCGTCTCCATTGCCTAACTTGTTGGAGTGATTTTCTAATTCTTAATTCTTCTTTAATTTTCTATTTACTTCGCATTAATTTTATAAGTATAGCGTTTTAAGTCTGTTAGTTTTTCTGTTCTAATCAGATTGTCAGCAAAGGACATTAATATTAGTTCGTTGATAACATCCACTTTTACATATCACGAAAACAAAATCAAGAAATTATAGGCACATGGCAAAGGGGAGATGGCTACCTAGGACAAGTAAGCAAACACAGTTAATGGAACTGAAAACAAAACACGGAGCTTTCTGGTTTCTGGGGCAAAAATGAACACATAACCATTGGCTTTGCTCTTATTAGGTAATAAATGAAATAGACTAGCTTAGAAGTTAGGAACATGGTACTTTAATACGATTTCTGAAAAGAATCTATTGCAGGAGGGTATTTTTTTCTATAAAAGCATATATACTGACATATGGGCAATTTGCAACAGCTGAGTGAAATTTAAGGCACATACATATATAATGGCCGTTCTGAGATTAATTAAAGAAATCTGGGCTTCGTTCCTGATTCCTCCCTGGGCTTCATTCCTGATTCTTCCCTGGGCTTCCATGTGCTATATCACTTAATTAACCAAATAATGTTCCTAAAATTTTCAGAATCACCATTTTATCCTGTTCTATCATCTCCCATCTTTGAAACCATCATCGTGGGTCTCCTGTACAGCACGTGCTCTCCTAACAGAATCATTTTTATCTAAATCTTTGTGTGGTTTTATGTATTCAAAGGATATTATATACTGCATAGCACTAAATACATTCTTGATGGAAGTCTGGGCTGCTAGGTTCCCTAACAATTCCTTGCCACTGTTTTCTTTCTTTCTTTTTTTTTCTTTTATTAAATCATAATTGTGTACATTAATACTTTCATGGGGTACAGTGTGTTGTTTCCATATACAATTTGAAATACTTTCATCCAATTGGCCAACGTAGCCTTCATGTCATTCTCCTAGTTGTTGTGTTAAGACATTTATATTCCACATTTAGAAAGATTCACATATATCCTTACAGGATAAATCATAGGTGTGATCCCAGCAATCACCCTCCCTCCACTCATTCTCCCCCTTCTCCCCTCCCTCTCCCCTCTCTCTCCCCTCCCCCTGTATTCTTGGGCTAAAATTGGGTTATAGCTTTGCTATGACAGCTAAAATTAGTTTCATAATAGGGTTGAGTACAGTGGATACTTTTTCTTCCATTCTTGAGATACTTTGTAGCCACTGTTTTCTATTGCAACCTTGCAACTGTAAGCTTGAGTAACTACGACATTATCACCATAGTTCAGTGATGATGAATGGACAGCAGATCTTTTAGTTCGAACTGACTTCTTCAACGTAATAATTATCACTGGCATGCAGCCATGTGAGAGTAATTTGTATTTAAAAATGAAAAAGTATAATTTGGTAATTCAGTGGTTGCTTAAAACAATGAAACAAATGAATACTCCCACGTGAATAAGATGCCAACTCAGTTGAGTTCATAATCTGATTTAGTTTATCTTTTTTTGTGTGTGGTGAACTCGTGGGAAGAACTATACATTTTTTTCTGTTGCCATCGTTTTTCACATTCAATTAAACAAAGAAGTTAGGCCAATCCATAGTCGGCTGGTAATCCTCGAGTGTCCTTAACTAATACAAACTCTTTGACAAAAGTTGCTGGAGCAAGGTCGATTCTGTCACTAAACTCTGCTTCTCAGTTATGTCCCTGGCAAGATGAATATGTTTTTATAAGCAAAAACTAGCATTGAATTTAGTTATCTCTGAAGATCCAATACATAAATATAATTTCAATTGAGAAATTCTTTGGGTAATTTGGAAGATTCCCGAAACTTGAGGTAGCAACGACATCTCCAGGCATATTTCAAGTTTCTTAAATTTCTTTTTCCCTCTTTCTTCTCTTCTGTTGAAGGGAACCCTATAGTTCCATTGATTTTATTTAGCTATACAAATACATATCCCTACATGTTCATAATACTGTGTCTATATAGGAATTTCTCCTTTGTTTTGGTAATAAAAGAACAAATTACACTTAAAAATTAGACTATTAGAATTATTCCCATTCACGTCACTATTATGTTTATTTTTGTATGGTATATTAAAGTCTACCAGTATTTTAAGCATTATTTACAATTGTGGGGATAGTAAAATTGACTGGACAATAAAAACTCAGAGTCATGATTCTGTTATTGTTGGATAATTTATAACATTCTGAAATCGCCCTTGATGTATTCATAATATGAAGAGAGATAATATAAAATATTTTAGAAAGGATAAGCATCACGCAAGTATAATGTCAAATGAGCAACTTTAATATTAAACTCAGTATATTTCCTGGAAACTATGGCTTTTATGCAGAAAAATGGTAGAGTTATGAGCAGATCGCTGTCATAAGAATAATAAAGAGTTTAGAAAATGAACTAAATCTTTTTGCTTATTTCTGAGATGTACTGGGAGATGATAAGTATTGCATTGTGCTAAGAAAAGGCAAACTTCTCAAACATCAGACTTTTTGAAAAGTGATTTGCTCAATGTAAGTGTTAAGGTAATGAGTTTTTTAAAAAATATGTTTGTCAATATTTTTGTTAAAATCCATATTAATATAGCACATGGTTTTTGGCTTTTCATTTTCAAAGAGAATAATTGTCAATATCACTACTTGTGGGCAGACAATGAGAATCTGTTTAATCCCTTGAAATATTCTAGAAAACATAAAAGCTTTTGTAAGTATTAATAGAACATGAAAGTTAAACTAATGCCAAAGAAATCGTCTCTCCAACGATAAACTAAATGGCCATTTAAGCTTTTTATGCTCATTTATTTCACAAGATGATGGATATCTTTCTTATCAACTATCCTCTCTTTATTGTTATTCTGATGAAATCGCAGCTGAATAGATATTTCCAGTTTTACTTAGATTTTGTCTGCTTTCCAAAAACTACCACTGACCTAATATCTTTGCCTGTTCTAACCTCGAATTTCAAAATGAAAATGAAAACTGCTGATCTGAGACCACCTGTGGTGGGGGGTAGGGGGGAAGTTCCCACTTTTACTTTCCATAAACTAAAAAGAATGGGAAGCTCTAGGGAAAATTGTTTAGAAAAATTAAGTGTATGTTGTCTGATTACCATTTCCTATTTGTTCTACCAGTCTAATTTTGCTTAAGTTTAGCAGACTTGCTTGGAAAGTAAGATAGAGTAGAAAAAAGATGGCGGTATTATGTACTAGAATTCCATATTCCGGTCCTAGCCTGTTCCACTGACCCAAACCAAAGTATGTCACTAACATAGTTTTGCCTTAACCTGATACCCCACATGCCTGTAGCTTCAACAAGGTGGTACAAGTGTGTACATTTTTGTGGAGTTGGTGGTAGAGATGGACATTGGCCTAGAATATGATGTCATCTTAATTGAATAAATTGAATATATCTCGCTTTTAGAAAGTACACACAAATACATGACCCAGACCTCATAGTACCTCTTCCTTTGTAAACTAGATAATTAAAAACTGAGTTGTTTTACACTGAAAGCCATTGAGTTCCCCATCTCAACATAATACGAGCTGAAATTTCTCATATTACCTATATAGCTAAAGTTCAAGATTGTTTGACCTTCTGTTTCTACGTAGAGCAATCTATTTGTTATATTTTTAGTAGTAGGGTATTAATTGTATTAATACTAATATCAGTCTTGCTAACAGTATAATGGCATCAAAATAATATAATATTAGCATTATTAGTATTGCTATGCTTATAATAGTACTATTATCCAAACATTCCTTGTGAAATAATAGTTCTAGAGTAAATTATGTCCCCAAGATGCAAATGTTTTCACCTGTGAAACAGGGTTAATAGGTGTTTTCTTTAACAAGTATTAATTCTGGTTATAGAGGTTCTTTAAATTTTGACTCTCACTATTATACAATTTCAGATCCAAAAAGTGATTGTGGTAATATGTTTAAATGGGTAAGTTCACTTAGGTACTGCAGGCTGAATTTCCTTATAATAAAGGTTCAATGGTTATGTGAAAAACAGAAGAGCATGTTGGGAAAATGACAAGCTTTGGAGCCATAGGGACATGAATTCCACTTTGAACTTGGAACTTTTCATATACCAGCTACTCAGCCTTGTCACCTTCAGCAAAAGAAAACAATGCTCCCTTACTGTGTGGAGAGAGTTGACAGCCACAGAATAGATGCTCCTTAAATGTAACTCTCCTGGCTCGGCGCCTGTGGCTCAATCGGCTAAGGCACCAGCCACGTACACCTAAGGTGGCGGGTTCGAATCCCCAGCCCGGGCCCACCAAACAACAATGATGGCTGCAACCAAAAAAATGGCCGGGCGTTGTGGCGGGCACCTGTGGTCCCAGCTAATTGGGAGGCGGAGGCAGGAGACTCGCTTGAGCCCAGGAGTTGGAGGTTGCTGTGAGCTGTGATGCCATGGCACTCTACCCAGGGGGATAGCTTGAGGCTCCGTCTCAAAAAAAAAAAAATGTAACTCTCCTTTGCTTTCTTTCCATTAAGGGATAAAAACATTAAACGTTTTCTTTTTTTATCTAGGCGTCATTTAAACATAAGGCACGTGAAGATTTCAATTCATTCAGCCTTTAACGATTTCTTATTATTCCCGCAAATTAAAAAAAAAGTATAAAAACAGTACCCTACTTTAAAGGAAAACAAAAAATAAATGCAGATATAAAAAGGGAACATTCTTTCGACGTCTTGTGGAGTAAGTGGTTACCCAAGTAGTTACCCAAGTAGTATTAGCTTAGGAGTCAGCAAACCTCATTTCAAAAAACCCAAAGATAATACTTCAGGGAAAAAAGTCAGCGGTATATTGTAGACATAGCGACTTGGGCTATCCTTCATATCAGATAGGACACTGTGTGGAAGGCGGAGGGTAAGTCATGCTCCAGTAGCTTAAATCTTAGAAACACAGCGTAGTGATGGGCATGACGCCGGTGAGGCTTCCCTGAAACACCAGGAAGCGCCATGGACAAGAAATGGAATCACACAGCGCAGTTGTGCCATCGCCAGGCAATTTTCAAAGCAGTCACCATACCACTCACCTGAATTTTGTTCCCAAATGTTGGGCAGGAGAGCCCTAGTGAGGACACAGGATGTTATAGAGAGAGTATTGTTCTGAATAGAGGTGATTCTGAATAAGCTCAACTGGATGTGCCCAGTACAGGCACGTTCTTCAACTTCCACCAATTAGAAATAGTTGGTACAGTGAACCTTTGAGAGCCCCTTAAGGTATAACATACCGTGTAGCATATAGTTTTCCCCCAAAGTATTGATGTAAGCATTTACTGATTTATAAAATTTCTTGCTTGTTTTTCTCTGTACAGATGAGAAAGAACCATACGTTCATTTAGGATATTAAAGCCTCTGCAGCATTTAAAGTTTTATCATTTTATTTTAATCAAACAATGTTTTTTGCCTGAACACATTACTTAGACTTAACTTTTCCCTTATTTTAGTCTTCAGTAATGGGAATTTATTTACTTATTTTGCAGTTTTTTTGG
>CAUYQV010145622.1:0-13076 GCA_963574575.1 Galagoides demidoff | reverse complement strand
TCACAGGCATGAGCCAAAATTACCACGGAGTTTTAAAAAAATTAGAGATGCCCAGCCCTATCCCAGAACTACTGAACTAGAATTGTGATTGGGGAGGTGTTGACAGCCTATTTCTATTTTTTTTTTTTTTTTTTTTTTTTTGAGACGGAGCCTCAAGCCATCCCCCTGGGTAGAGAGCCATGGCATCACAGCTCATAGCAACCTCCAACTCCTGGGCTCAAGCGAGTCTCCTGCCTCCGCCTCCCAAATAGCTGGGACCACAGGCGCCCGCCACAACACCCGGCCATTTTTTGGTTGCAGCCATCATTGTTGTTTGGCGGGCCCGGGCTGGGGATTCGAACCGGCCACCTTAGGTATACGTGGCTGGCGCCTTAGCCACTTGAGCCACAGGCGCCGAGCCCATAAATTCTTAATAGGGCGATAGATAATTGGTTAATTCCCGAGGGGTAGATAATTGGTTCTTGGGGGAAGCAGGAACACTCTTAAGTTTATGAACTTGTGTAAAATTTTACATAAAGGCTATGTTTATGTACATACTGCTCATAAAAAAACATATATCTGTGGCATTGAAATTTCATGGAGGGTGATTACTAAAAAAAGTTTAAAAGCTCCTTAAGAAGGCAATAATGAAAAAAAGTTGAGGAAAACTGGTCTAGAAGTGAGAAAGTATAGCAAAATCTCATTATCACTGTAACTGCTTTTAAAAACATTTAAAAGTTTAATTCATTTCCACAAGTTTGTATGCTAAGGGCAATTAACATCTTACTCAGCTCCAGCTCCACGTGGTGGGCTGCCACCACAGTGACAGGTGCCTGCAATGTTTCAAATCCTTTATCTATATCATTTCATTTAATCCTCACAATACTACAAATCAATGTCCTTAGTTTATAGATCAGAAGACAAAGAATCATAGTTATTAAATATTTTGTGTAAGGTCTTAAGGTGGAAAGTGACTGTGCTGAATAACTACAACCCAAGTCTAACCCCAAAGCCCTAAATCTTTCTACCTCACCATTCTGCTTTTCATTGCTATGATATTCAGCAAGATGCTACACCTTGTAGACGAGCAATTACTTAAAACGCTGAACTTCAACGAGGTCATCAAATAGACACTACATTATCGGGTGAATTTCTCTTTTAAGGTCCTAAATAGGGAGTCTTCTTTGCACAGAAGAGCAGAGTTCAGAAGCCGTAGTCCGTCTCTAGGATCCGAAAAGACAAAACAGAATCAGCTGAGGGAAGTATTAAGGAACCATTAGTATCGGTCTCCACATCTGAGAGATTTACACTGTGGCCGACGTTGCTCCTGAGGTGCCTGTCTCCTCGCTGATGCAGAAAAAACGTTGAAGACTCGCTTTGTTAGCGAGTCGCTCAGCGGAGAAGAGGGCGAGAACATCAGGGCTTTAAGCCTGGAGAAGAGGGGACTGTCCTAGGGATCTCAGGGACACCACCACTCTCGCCTCCAGCAGCCTCCAGGAAGACGGTCTTCGTGGGCCAGATTTCCCCCCTCCCCCGGGTCTCTTTACTCACTTTTTTGATATTGGATTTGGAGGCGGGATGAAAGTCCTTCTTGCACATGAAGTTGGCAAAAGATTTCCCCATCTTGGAGGGCGAGTTGGGGAAAGCAGCCGCGAGACCTGTGAGCACAGTAAACAAACTCCACCGCCTAACCGGAACTGCGCTCCAGCGGGGAGGGAACTTCCGAGGTCAAAGGCGACAGCTTCCGGTTCCTGGCTCCGGTACCTGCACCTGCTCGCCCTTCCCCCGGGAGTCCAGGTGAGGGGCATGCTGGGAGAGAGCGTGCATAGGTGAGTCAGGACAGCGGACCACCGAGGAGCTGCGCGGCGCTGCCTAACGCAGGGGCTCCAGGCCCAGCGGCGCCCACTGCCGTGAGCACCACCAGCCCAGGCGCCGGGCGGACGGCTGCGGCTCTGCGGGGGGCGCTTGACAGTTCCACCCGCTACTTTCTGTGAACTCGGATTCGAGTTGCAAAAAACTTTTGCACCAGTTTTCTTACCCGTGTGACGGAGATAGTAATTCTTGTCCTAACCTTAGTGCGTTTGTGAGAATGCAACGATGTGATGTTTTTGAACCCGCTTGGTGAACTAAAAGCAAATAAAATAGAATGACAGCTCCACAGAGTGGAGACCCTGTATTGTTCCCAGCTGTTTCCAGCTGTACGGCGCCTGGTGCAGAAAAGACGTTCAGGAAACATATGTTCAATGATGAATACACGTTAGGAATTAATAAAGGCTCTGGAGGCTTCACGTCCTCAACAAGCTAGGTGCCTTTTCTAAGTAGGCGACAAGTTTCCCTACGACCCCAGTTAGGCAGCTCAGTTCACCAGTGCAGCTTTGATGTGGCCCTCGGGACTCCAGGGTTTTGAGTGAACGTGGTTTGCTACCGCTGTAGGTGATCTACCAACTAAGTCCTCCAGCGGTGTGATGTTAAGAACAAGCCACACGTGAGAAATTTACTCTTCTATATGTTAATAATAATAAAAGCTTTCATGTGTCTACTATGTTCCGTGTATTGTGCAGCTCTTCACATTTTGTTTTATTACGTTCTCATAATAGCTACGTCAAATAATATCTTTTGTTTTACTGATGAAGCAGGAAGTTAAGAGAAAGATTAAGCCTGCCGTAAGTAGTTGTGGAACTAACTGTGGAACACAAATAGAATAGATAGCGGTCCAGGATATAAAAGTTGAAGTACAGAAAGAAAAGAACGTTTGCATCCATTGAAGTACAAGCAAAAAAAAAAAGAGAGAGAGAGAGAAAAGAAAAGAAAGAAGAAGTAGAAGAACGGAAGCAATCATAACCTCAGTCTTCCCATCATTGGGAAGAAGAGAAAAACCCTAGGGATCTTCAAGCTGAAGTCGTTTATTACTTCAGTTTTTTTGTTTTCTTTTTTGAGACAAAGTGTCACTCTGTTGCCAGTACTACAGAGGACCTGGGACTACAGGAGTGCACCATCACACTCAGCTAATTTTTCTAGTTTTTGTAGAGACAGGGTCTCACTATATTGCCAAGGGTGAACTGGCCTCAATCAGTTCTCCAACCTCTCCCTCCCAAAGTGCCAGGATTACAGGTATGAGCCACCACACCTGGTCCTGTTTTCTTTTAATGAAAACGACTATTACATTTAAATTACACAGTATCTGCCTGTGTAAAGTCATTTTAAGATCTGGACATAATTAAATAAAGGAAAGAAGAAAACTAAAATACTGTGTCCATTTTGAAAGCTAAATAAAACATATAAAACACTCAGTGTTCTATGAGATTGTCTCAGACAAAAATGGGATTGTGGGATTAATCAGAACCTTGAAAAACTCTCTGCTTCTGCCCAATCCTGGTATGTTGAGACAGGAGTCTGCCAGTCTCTTCATTTGATGGCATTCTCTTTCCTTGTTCTCAAAAAAAAAAAAAAAAAGAGGAAGAAGAAGAAGAAAAAGAAAGAAAATGTGAATTTAAGATTTTTTAAATTACAAATGAAAACATAATCTAGATATTAAATTATACAATTAGTATTTTATATATGTGAATTTCCTCTTGGAAACTCATATTTTTCAGAGTACAAAATGAGTCTGTTTCAAAATTTAGTCTTAAGTGTCATGATCTGTGTGTATCCTTCCCCAGCTCAAAGGAGACCCTCCCTTCTTCCTTCCTTTGAGGAAATTCTACTGGGTACACAAGACAAGATCCAGCAATGAGAATACAAAGATTAATAATCAGACATACCCCCAACCCTCGAGGATCTCATTGTCCATATAGCAAAATATACACTTTACAACATTAGAGCTACATACAAGGATCCCCAGATGTGCAAATAGTGAAAGGAAATTCGGGGAAAGGAATTCAGGACAGAAAGGTCTTAGAGAATAAAATTGAACTATAGAAGAAGGTAGTTCTCATTGTCATTTTCTTATTGATTCTTATAATACAAAATTGAGTCCCAAGTCATGTTATTTTTATACTACAGCATATGAAATTTAAAACTTTAATGAACATCCTTAATTAGATATGGAAATGATATCTCTTGGTCATTGAGTAAAGCTCTTGGTTTTTAATATACTAAAAAATGCTTTCTCTTTTTACTTTAAAACTTCTGCACAATTTTTAGCTTAAAAGTAATGGAACCTTTTTCCTGTGACACGTTCGTGGCATTGCCTCCAACAACAGTTGATAACAGGATTATTTTTGGAAAAAATTCAGATAGACTCTGTGATGAAGTACAAGAGGTAGTTTATTTTCCTGCTGCAGTTCATGATAACCTGGAAAAACATCTTAAGGTAAGTGAAATACATGTTTTGTTAGGAATATACTTTTTAAAGAAATATCGTAAACATTGTTTCTGTCAGCAATTTGGCAGAGACTACTGACATTAAAATTCAAGAATTTAAATTTGAAAAATAATTTGAGTCAGAAATAAACTTTTTTTATCTTTTATTTTAAATGAATTGGAGGAAGTTGAAAGAACGATAATAAAAAGTGTTCATTCTTGGATCAAATACTTGAATACAAGCATGATAGAGCAAGGGATTTAAAGTCACCTGTTAAGACTTGATCTTCCAGGAGTTTAGACTCTTGGACTAGGATATGTATGCAACGTATCCTAGGGATTAGGATATCCCTAGGGATTGTTAGGGATGTCTGTCCTGAATTCACTATAAAGTAGGATGTTTTAAATACTACATTTAAGTAAGAGCAGCATGCTATAGCAACAGAGAAGGAACATTTAATTCAAACTGGGGATTAAGGAAGGCTTCGTAGGAATTGGGGTTAGCTTAGCTAGAGTTTGATGGACAAAAAGGATTCTGATTCTTAATTGGTATAGGTTCTGATGTAGAATAGGAAAGTCATTCCAGACTCTGGGAATAAGAATTTTATGACACATCAAAAAGGTTTATTAGGCCCTGTGATAACTATCAAATTCATTTTATGCAATCACTTGGTACTCTACACATTAATTAAAGAATCTTTTAAAAATTAATTTAAACAACCCATTTAACATGGAACTTAAAGTGAGAGTTTCACATTATGCTTTTGTTGCTAGCTAATGCTTTCAGATTTATGTTGTTGATATTCTAATATTAAAATATATGAATATTGTTGGCCCTGAATCAAGGTCAGCAGTTTGCTGAAGCTGTTGGTTTCAAGCAGGCGCCTAAAGAATTATCTTTCTATGGTCAGAGGCTATTTCAAAACTTTGGAAATGTAATGGTCAATTCATTAGAAGGAAACAGTATGAGTCATTGGTGATAGATGTAGGCTATTGTAGTCTTAATACTGGGGTTCCAAAATATCTATAAAATATTATTATATTTATCTCAAGAGGATAATTAAATTATTCATTAGAATTATAGCGCTGTTAAATCTTAATTACAGCCCCCCAAAATTACTGTGGGTTTTCACCCAAAATAAAAAGATAATTCTACAGTTAAAAAAATATGAAAATTAGTTTTTTCTATATACTGTGCCATATTTTTTCTTTTGCTGAGATCATTTATTCATCTGGGATATCATTTTCACGTTAACTCTTTATATTTAAATATAGCCTATCCTATAAACCAAAGGTTCTCTTACTTTTAATTGCTGTGATCATACCTGATAGATGACTTTGACACATGAGATGGGATTCTATGGCAATACTGTTACATTTAAGGCTACCATATGGGTACTTACATCACTAATCAAGAAACACTGGACATTGCTGTTGGGAACTGCTTCCTGAAGAGCAAAAATGTTTCAGGATGTCAGAACTAGAAACCATCTCTCTCTTGAGCTTCTGTATCACCTTGTCTTTATGTCACTTCATGGCCCTTATACTTTATATTTTGTTGTATCTTAGTTAATGTGTACAAGTCTTAGTTTCTTGACAGCAAGATCTGTATGGATTCATCTCTGTAAGTACCATATCTCTTGACTGAGTGCTTTATAATAGATGCTCTGCAAAGTGCCAATTCTCAATAGTTTAAGGATAACGCCTTTACTAGTGAAAATTTCTATTAAGTTATATTTCACTTACCTCTTTCATGATGACTGTGTCTTCTCATTGATTTTTCAAATTCTGGATTTCAATAACTTTTATGGTTTTGTGGTTCTTGCAGTGACTTTTTTTTTTTTTTAAACAGTTTACTTACATAGAAATTGAGCAAGTTCCTGAAACATATGCTGTTGTCCTTAGTCGCCCAGCATGGTTGTGGGGAGCAGAAATGGGAGCCAATGAGCATGGAGTTTGCATTGGGAATGAAGCTGTATGGGGAAGAGAAAAAGTTTGTGATGAAGAAGCACTACTGGGGATGGACCTTGTCAGGTTATTTTTGTTACGTTTTGTTCTATAGAACTTGTCTAAATTTTAAATTTTGATGTAACTCTTACTTGTTTTCTTTTCTTATTTTTTCTTTGTCTTTTTTTTTTTTTTTTTTTTTTTTTACTCTGAGCCCTTAAACTTTGTGTCAGAAATGCTTCACAATACCAACATGCAGTTTCGTGACTCTTAATTATTACTAATTGGGAGAAGGGAAAGAGTTGGAAATGATTCATTGAAGTGCCCAATGTACTTTATCATACTTTAACTAATTCACACAATAACTTCATGAGTTATTATGCTTATTTTACAAATGAGACACCTGAGGTTCAGAGATTAAGTAATTTGCCAATAAATTACCACATTGGAATTTGCAGGTAGATCTATCTGACTCTGGAAACTTTGTTTTCATGATTCTAAACTGACTTCAGGAGGAAAAGCTTAAAAGTTAGATTTGACTTTACCTGTCAACTTGAAAGAATTTTTGCCCTGAATATAAATGCTAAATCTCATGAGCATGAAATTAGTTAAGAAAAATAATAGAAATGTATTTTAATCCGAGAACTTCAATATTTTATTTTAGACTTGGCCTCGAAAGAGCTGATACAGCTGAAAAAGCCCTCAATGTCATTGTTGATTTATTAGAAAAATATGGCCAGGGTGGAAATTGTACAGAGGGTGGGATGATTTTCACCTATCACAACAGTTTCCTGATAGCTGATAGGAATGAAGCCTGGATTCTGGAGACTGCAGGGAAGTATTGGGCAGCAGAGAAAGTGCAAGGTATGGACAACTTTTCATGATTTGCTTTACAGTTAATAAAATGTGCCCTTAATTGCAGATATTGGATTTAATTGTCAAGATTGATAATCTAATGCAGTAACTGTGGGAGAAATTTAAAAAGTTGAAAGGACAGTGAAAAAGCACTATAAAGAGCTTTCTTGAAAAGATATAAAAGGAACATTAGTTTTGGGAATATGAATTTCATATGACCAGCGTATACTTTCTTTACAGGAGCTTTTTGCTGTTTCATAGTATTTTTTCACTTTTTAATAAACCCTAACCATTTCTTCCTCTTTTAACTTTGACTTGTTCTCTAAAATCTTACTGTGTTTAAGAGTAAAGGTGAGGAAATAGAAGTGGGATTAAGAACAGGCTTTTGGGGGTTGGTAGTTAGGATATGTTGATAAAATAGTAAAACATAAGAATTTGACATCATTGAACAATGCAGTTTGTTTTAGAGTGCTTTGGTTTTTCTTTCCCCTGTTTTCTTTGTGATCATATATTCCTCTAATTTTTCAAGTGACGGCTTGGCGCCCGTAGCTCTGTGAGTAGGGTGCTGGTCACATACACTGAAGCTGGTGGGTTCGGGCCCGGCCTGGGCCAGCAATAACAACAATGACAACTGCAACCAAAAAATAGCCAGATGTTGTGGTGGGCTCCTATAGTCCCAGTAACTTGGGAGGTTGAGGCAAGAGAATTGCCTAAACCCAAGACACCACAGCACTCTATCAAGGGTGACATAGTGAGACTCTGTCTCAAAAAATATGTATATAATAATTTTTCAAGTGAATGAAAGACTTGAAAGTTAAATCTTCCCACTCTGGTTCTCAGCTCAGTGTTCCTTTACTAGAGCACAGCCTCGTGTTCAAGTATGATCATATACTTCTTACCTGCAAGTTGTTTTATGTTTTGCTTATATGTTTATATAAAATAGAACTTAGACTGTTTTTACTATTATGGTAATTGGCCTGACTATGCCATTAAGCACTTTTTGTTTATTAAACGTGCTACATGCAAGAGAGAAATGAACAAATACATTCTCTTGAAAGAGCTCCATATGGATATCTAAAATGAACACTTTCATTATTGGGTCTGATTATCTAGGTGTAGATTAACTTTGTTATCTGGTTTCTCTTTCTAGTATTAAATGAGCCCAGGAAGTAAATTGTTAGACTGTAAGGAATCAACTATTAGATAGAAAAATTTTCTTTTGTCTTTGATTGTTTCATGACAAAATCTAGGTTTGGTAGTGAGAATATCCCAAGTATGACTTCATTAGAGTAATTTAATTGATTTTCACTTGGCAAACTATCATTTTAATTGATTTTAAAAACAATTTTTATTTATCATGATCTGTTTCGTTTATTATAATTGCTTTAAAATGGTTTTTCTTGTTTTTCTATTTTGAATTTTAGTTGAAATTTTTCTTTAGTGCCATAATATTTTTGGAAACCTTGTATTTCTGTTCTAGTCTTATTTATGATTTTTTAAAATAAATGTAATTCATAGGAAAGACTAATATCTAGAGTATATAAAGACGACTCAAAACTCGACAGTAAAATAAAATCCAATTAGAAAATAGGCAAACGATATGAAGAGATATTTGACTCTAAGGGATATGCAGATGTCAGATAAGCACATGAAATGATGTTAGATGTCAATAGCCATTAGAAAATGCAAACTAAAGCACCAATGAGATTTCATTATACCTCTGGTCAGAATAATTAAAATAAAAATAAGTAAGTATAAACAGCAAATAAAATTAAAAAAATAATAATGACATTACTAAACATGGACAAGAATGTGAAGACTGGTTCATCTATCCATTGCTAGTAAGAATGTGCAGCCAGTCACTCTGGAAGATAATTTGTCAGTCTTTCTAAAAATTGCCATTATGGCTCGGCGCCTATGGCTCAGTGGGTAGGGTGCCAGCCTCATACATCGAGGCTGGCAGGTTCAAACCCAGCCTGGACCAGCTAAAACAACAATGACAACTGCAACAACAAAAAAATAGCTAGTCATTGTGGTAGGCACCTGTAGTACCAGCTACTATGGGAGGCTGAGGCAAGAGAATTACTTAAGCCCAAGAATTTAAGG
The DNA here is from genome assembly GCA_963574575.1 of Galagoides demidoff. Taxonomy (NCBI): domain Eukaryota; kingdom Metazoa; phylum Chordata; class Mammalia; order Primates; family Galagidae; genus Galagoides; species Galagoides demidoff. The sequence continues at coordinate 3,887 of CAUYQV010145622.1, read as the reverse complement.
TTGCTGTGAGCTGTGATGCCACAGCACTCTACCCAGGGTGACAGCTTGAGACTCTGTCTCAAAAAAATAAAAAAATAAAAATAGGGCAGTGCCTGTGGCTCAGTGGGTAGGGCGCCAGCCCCAGGTACTGAGGGTGGCGGGTTCAAACCCAGCCCCAGCCAAACTGCAACAAAAAAATAGCTGGGCCAACTTGCGGTAGGTGCCTGTAGTCCCAGCTGCTCAGGAGGCTGAGGCAAGAGAATTGCCTAAGCCCAGGAGTTAGAGGTTGCTGTGAGCTGTGATGCCACAGCACTCTACCAAGGGTGATAAAGCGAGACTCTGTCTCTTAAAAAAAAATAAAATAAATAAAATAAATAAAAACTGCAATTACCATATGATCTAGCAACATTTATTATGTTTATTGCAGAGAAATAAAAAAAATTGACATGTATTTATGCAAGAATTCATCCACAAATATTTGGATCCACCTCTTTCCCATGGTAGCCAAAAGAAGAAAAACAATTCACATATCCTTTAACTTGGGAATGATTAAGCAAACTTTATAATATATTCATATCTTGGAATACTACTCAGCACTAAAAAGGATTGAACTGTTACTATATATAGTAACCTAGATGAATGCTCAGAGAGTTGTGCTGAGTACAAAATAGCCACAAGTTTACATATTGTACTGTTGCATTTATATAACATCCTTGAAATGACATTTAATAGAAATGGAGAACAGGTAGTGCCCATAGGTCAGTGGGCAGAGCACTGGCCACAGCCACCAGGGCTGCCAGGGCTGGTGGATTCGAACCCAGCCTGGGCCTGCTAAAACAAACAAACAAAAAATAGCCTGGCCTTGAGGCCAGTGCCTATAGCCCCAGCTACTTGGGAGGCTGAGGCAAGAGAATAGCTTAAGCCCAAGAGTTTGAGATTGCTGTGAGCTGTGATGCCATGGCACTCTACCGAAGGCAACAAAGTGAGACTCTGTCTGAAAGAAAGAAAGGAAAGAAAGGAAAGGAAAGGGAAGGAAGGGAGGAAGGGAGGAAGGGAGGAAGGGAGAACAGAATAGTGGTTGCCTGGGATTAATGAAGGATTAGGGGTAGAAGATAAGCGGGTGTGGCTATAAAAGGGCAACATGAAGGATCTTTGTGGCAATGAAAGTGTTCTTCAGCTTGACTGTTTCAATACCAGTATTCTAGTCATGATAGTACACTGCAGTTTTGCAAGCTGTTACAACTGGGAGAAAGGAAATAAAGGATATGCTCTGCTTTTTTTTATAATTGTGTGTGACTCTACAATTATCTCAAAAAGTTTGATTTTAAAAAGTATTCACTTTTTGAATATGTAATAGATGCACATAGTTTATATTTACATTTAAATATGATTATCACAATTACAGAGAGGTACTTTATGTTAAATATGACTTTTCCTCTTTCTTTGCTTTTCTTTGAAAACAGAGGGAGTTCGTAATATTTCTAATCAGCTTTCTATAACAACCAAGATTGATCGGGAGCACCCAGACATGAAAAACTATGCTAAACAGAAAGGTTGGTGGGATGGTAAAAAAGAGTTTGATTTTGCTGCAACATACTCTTACCTTGACACAGCCAAGATGATGACTTCATCAGGAAGATACTGTGAGGGCTACAAGCTTCTCAATAAACACAAAGGTAATTTTATCATTTAAATCATATCAGAAGACAGATTACGTTTTATGTAGATATAATGTAGGAATGATAAAATTTGTTTTAAGGAATTATACTTAGTAAACATATAGTTTTATTAAAACTAGAAATACTGTGCTATTTATAGTGATATTTACCTAAGCTATTTCTTGAGGTAAGTGATGTATTATACAATTGTGAGAGGGTAATGATTCTTTTTTATTTATTTATTGAGACAGAATCTCACTGTGTTGCCCTCAGTAGAGTGCTATGGCATCACAGCTCATAGTAACCTCAAAGTCTTAGGCTCAACTGATCCTCTTACCTCAGCTTCCCAAGTAGCTAGAGGTCCCACCATAATGCCCAGCTATTTTTAGAGACAGGGTCTCACTCTTGCTCAGGCTGATCTCGAACTCCTAAGTTCAAGCAATCCAACCATCTCAGCCTCTCAGAGTGTTAATATTATAGGCGTGAGCCACTATGCCCATTCGGTAATGATTCTTTTTAAGGTCAAGTTCAGATTCTCAATTCTCAGAACCTTTTCTAACAAATCTCCTGTTAATATTCTTCTCTCTCTTTTTTGAGACTGAGTCTCCTTATGTCACCCTCAGTAGGGTGCTGTGGTGTCACAGCTCACAGCAACCTCAAACTCTTGGGCTTAAGGGAAGTCTCTTATCTCAGCCTCCCAAGTAGCTGGGACTACAAGCACCTGCCACAACACCCAGTCATTTTTTGTTGTAGTTATCATTGTTGTTTAGCTGGCCCAGGCTGGGTTTGAACCTGCCAGCCTGGATGTATGTGGCTGGCACCCTAACCACTAAGCTACAGATGCCGAGCCTCCTGCTAATATTCTTAAAATAAAATTGGGATCACTTTTCTTCTCAGAATTAATTGGAACATGGAGACAGGCTTCTTTGACTCTTGCTGCTGCTTTTATTCTCTCTTTATAATACTCTTATTGGTTATTTACTTATTACAAAAGTTGTCTCTAGAACTTCCACCCAAGAAGACAAACTGGGCTCAGTGCCTGTAGCTCAGCAGTTAGGGCAACAGCCACATACACTGAGGCTGTTGGATTCAAACCTGGCCTGGGTCTGCAAAACAATGACAACTGCAACAACAAATAAAAAAATTAGCCAGGCGTTTTTTCAGGTGCCTGTAGTCCAAGCTATTTGGGAGACTGAGGCAAGAGAATTGCTTAACCCCAAGATTTAGAGGTTGCTGTGAGCTGTGAGCCACAGCACTCTACCAAGGGCAACATAATGAGACTCTGTCTCAAAAAAAAAAAAGACAAACTGAACAGATATAGGAATTCCTCTTTTCTCTCCAAAACTTTAGAAATGGTGCATAAAATATTTAACATTAAAGATATATATAGCTAAGTTCAAGTGTAAGAAGAGGAATTCATCAGATACCAAAAATGAAGAGAGGAGGCATTATAATAGCAAAATTTGAGATGTCTTCTCCCTACACACTTCTCCTCATCTCTGTGTCAAGAGGAGATAATGGCCCAGATAAAAGGTTCAGGGGCTAGAGTGTTAGCCTTTATGAGAATGTAGGTGTCTAGGTGAATGTTCCATTTGGGGAGTAGAAACTGGACTTCTAATTAAGGCTATGAGTCTGAAAATGCTGCTCTACTCCCTGCCCAGAATTTTAGTTTTTAGCTTGGAATTGAGCTTCCTGCTGCCTTAGGTTATGGATCAGTAGTCTCTTGTGAGAGATTGAACTCTGAGCCCCATGTATTTCTGGGCTCAGCTGGAGCTACCTGTGTGTGCCAAGAAACAAACACTGGCTGGGAACCAGTAAACCACACAAGATCCCAGTGTACCTATATATGTACTCACTGTGTGAATACTTGTTAGGACAGATATTTTATTTTACTCAAATTTCCCACCCAAATTAGAAATCTGCTTGATGAATCAGCATGTAACTACCATCAAAAACATTTAAGTTGAATTGAGGTTCAGATGAAAGGATGCAGTTACTATGTCTACAGTGATCGTTTCTAGTTATATCCTCAAGTTTAGTGCTATTTTCTTCTACATTATTCAAACTACTGTTAATCTCATCTAGCAGTATTTTTATTTCAGAGATTACATTTTTTTTTTTTTTGAGACAGAGCCTCAAGCTATCCCCCTGGGTAGAGTGCCATGGCATCACAGCTCATAGCAACCTCCAACTCCTGGGCTCAAGCGAGTCTCCTGCCTCCGCCTCCCAAGTAGCTGGGACCACAGGCAC
>CAUYQV010145620.1:0-17582 GCA_963574575.1 Galagoides demidoff | reverse complement strand
CCTACTCCTTTGAGCCACAGGTGCCACCCCGGTCCTAGCTCTTTTAAAAGGAGCCTGGGAAAGGTACTCAGCTAGAGTGTTATTAATATAGAGGAAGGGGAGGACAGAACTAGGGGACAATTAGTAGCCCCTCACTTCAACACAAAGGATTTTAAAAAATAATTCTATCATAAATGATTTTAAGTAACATTTATTTTAGAATAGTTCCTCCAGGAAGAAAAACCTGGGGCCAGGATACAAGTGCTGGTACTTGGTTTGTAAATATTGACTGAGACTATTGAGGGTGAAGAAAAAAAGAAGAATCAGAGCAAGGAAAACGTCAAAGCAAGGTGAGGGTGGCAGCACTGTGGTCGCTGCTTGTCAAGCAGCTGTGAAGGGACACAGCAGTCACTCAGCCTGTACTCCTTTGTCATCAAGCAGGTGACAAGGAGATGCTGCCCCTCCCAGCAGGACACACAGGAGTGAAAGGAAGGATACATTACCTGCCTGTTTCCAACCCACTCGTGTTTACTAAAAGTGAAGGCTCGACTGCCCAGCACTAGGTTTCCACACCTTCTGAGTTTGTGCTTTTCTCAGTTTGAAGGGGGAGAGCCAGCTCCGTTCAAGGGAGGCAATAGAAAACCGAGAAAGAAAATGGTGGTCAGGGACTCTGAGAGCTACGGCCTCACATCTGCCAGAACACGCGGGTGCTGGAAATCTGGTGCTTGGTCCCCATTCTCAATCTCTCTTGCTGTGCAGAAGGATTTTCACAGGAGTCCTGGTTTTCACGTTTCTCCTGATCTTCTCATTTATGCACCTCCATGGAAAGGGGGGTGACTTCTTTGGTGAAATTGGATGAAGAAACAGGGTGCATGTAGCCCAGCTGCTCCTCATTTTGCTTGCTTGTTTGGTATGGTTTTGTGCTCTGCCTGCTTACAGAAGGTATGTTCTCTGTGCCACGTGGTAAACCTGGTGGTGGAGGGTCTGCCCCACTGAGGCAGGAAGGCTGGCTTTTTTCTGCTGCTGAAGGTGACTGGTGGGGATGTAAGCCTCATTTTGAGATTGACCACAGGCAGAGTGTTGTTGCCTTGAACTTGAGCTACATTCTGCAGCACCTGCTTTATCCATCATGAAGCTGATCATTGTATTTCCTCCCGCCTTTCCCTGTATTTCAGAGTTCTCAGAAGAAAGTTGGTCTATTAGTTCACTAAAATTCAACAAAAAAGAAAGCATAAACAATAATCATTTTATCTAAAAAGTGACTCACTGCTGTTTAAAAGGGGGGCAAATAATAGGTAGTCCTCTTATTTTTACTCTTATTGTAATTTATTGAGAGCGCAAGGTGTTCCAAGGACAGTGTTAAATCCTTTATGAACAGTATTTTGTTTATTCTTAGATGAGACTTGAGAGGTTTACAGATAAGCAAGCTGAGCCTTATTTCTAAAGATTCATTCATTCATTCCAATGGATTCATTGAATGCCTACCATGTGCCAGTACTAAATAGAAAAAGCAGGCAGGATCCACCCCCAGGTAATATAGAGTTTGAGAGACATACGTGAATCAATTAGCCATATGCAGAAATGTGAAAGCACAATAGTAATTAGCGACATACCAGAGAGACAGTGTGTACCACACACAAGCGGTGACTAACCTGTTGGGTTAGGGGTGTGGCAGTGGCAATTCCAGACAGTGGTCACTGTGCATTCAAAGGCCCTGTGGTGTAAGGAAACCTGGAGAGGGCAAAAGGTAACAAAAAATGGCCAAATGGCTGGAGAGAAGAGAGGGGGAGGAAGATTGAGTAGAGGCTGATGAGCTGCGTTTTGGGCCCAATAAGGCACTTCTTATTTTAAAAGGCATCAAAAGCCATTGTGAGATTTTAAGTGTGTTATGGTACAAAGGCGCTTGTTCTGATTGCAATTTGGACAGTGGATCAGAGTAAAGTAAAAATGGGCACTTTTCATTAGTCAAGAAACCATTGCCAGCATCCGGGTGAGAGGAACTGGTGAATATACTAGAAAGAGGTATGCAAATTAGCAAGATATTTAGGGATATAATGAATTAAAGACGATGCATAAGGGAGACCAAGGTGCAGGGACACACAGAGGTGTCAGGATAGGTGTTCCAAGGACAGTGTTAAATCCTTTATGAACAGTGTCAGCCAAGTCAGGATGCTTGTTTAAGCATCAAGAAGCTGGTGTGTTAATTTCTAAGTCCTTATTCTTTCCATTATAAAATAACCATGAACGTTTTTGCTTGAAAACAGTCTCACTTGGAGAGAGATAATCCAAGAAACTGCTTGACCAGGTTTACAAAAGGTTCTGTCTCTCCTTCATGTTTGTGACAAATGTCTACTTGGAAAATCATAACCAGAGAATGGTCTTTAAGAATTTTCCAACATCTGTGTTACCGGGAGAGAATTCAATACAGAATTGTCCTAAGACATAGTTACACACCTGTTCCCAACTTCCTCCATTGTTGTCAGTTTCAGATCTATTCCTTCCTCCTTTAATGAACTATTTCTGGTAACCAGCTGTGGTGGACAGAACTACTTCATGTGACTGCAATTCCGAATATCCAGTCGAGTTTTTCACATTGTCAAAATTTCTAGGCGCTGCTTAGTGACTATGAAAGGTAAGAAACAAAGGCAAGGTGTACTTAGCTAAAGGTTGCTTTTTATTTAGTGGATCCTATTTTTGCCTCTTCTGTTCTCACACAGCAGATCTCTGAGACAGATATAACTTTACCAAAATACCTATTGTGCTTTGCAGCTGGGTGATGGATGCTTTGCTAGTTACGGATTCACAGAAACCGTGTCTTAGCTTAGCTAACAAGGCTTTTTTTTCTTAAATGAGGCAGAATAGTTAAGTGAAAGCCCCTTAATTTGAGCATGAGTGCTCCATTCCAATTAAGCTCCAAGAATCAAAGAAAAGAGTTGATTTCATTTTTTTCTGAAGTGAAAAGTAGGCAGCATACTAAAAGATGAAAATGGTACAGGAGCATCTGCAAATCGCCCATTTTTATCCGAAACTTAGGTCAAATGTGAAAAACTCCAAACTGGCATGAAAACATACAACTAATACAAAACTCACTAATGTATTAATATGTAGATGGGACAAACATTAGCTAATTTTTTTTTGTTTACCTTAACAATGCACTTGTCAAAAAGCCATCAATAGATCCATTTCATTATTGGCAATAATGTGCTTTATATGACAACATAAGCCTTAAAGCTGTGTATGATTACCATCAGGTTTATTTATTTATTTATTATTTTGAGACAAAGCCTCAAGCTGTCCCCCTGGGTAGAGTGCTGTGGCATCACAGCTCACAGTAACCTCCAACTCCTGGGCTCAAGCGAGTCTCCTGCCTCCACCTCCCAAGTAGCTGGGACCACAGGCTACTGCCACAACGCCTGGCTATTTTTTGGTTGCAGCCATCATCCTTGTTTGGCAGGCCCGGGCTGGATTCAAACCCACCACCTTAGGTGTATGTGGCTGGTGCCTTAGCCACTAGAGCCACAGGCGCAGAGCCTACCATCAGGTTTATTAATGTTCCTTCTGACCCTATTGATAAAATTGTCACTATTTCTAGAAATGACTTTACTGTTTTAGAAATGCAGTACTATATCTATTTATTCCATGCTGGGTCTATTAGCTAACCAAGGGCATTAGTCAAGATAGGCTGGGATATTCCAGGGAAATACACTTTCCCATGTATCTCATATTCTTCATACACCAAGCATGTCTTTCTCACTCATGTTGTAAGTGCATCTCTGGTGTGGGGTAGGGAATGTGCTGGGGCCACTTGTGGTCCCCAACTGACCTTGGCGCCATTATCTCATGGTGATGCCATTCTAGCATGAGGCTCCTTGGGCCCACTCCTTAGCAACTCAGGTCTAAGTCGTTGCTACTCCCTCTCTCGGCCAGAACTCATCATCCAGCCCTAACTCAATTGCAAGGGATCCTGGGAAAAAGTCGGGGAGCACAGGGAGTATTTAGTAAGCACTACCGTGTTTGTTACGCTACATTAGTCAGCTCTGTACAATATAAGATTGACCAGATGGCAAACTTTGATTGAGATTCTTCTAAAAAAGAATTTGAGCCTGATTTCATGAGGCTTCATGTTATAAAGATTCATCATTAAAAAGAGATTCTGTCTAGGCTGGAGAGAGGGCGCCATGAACATGGTTATTATAGCAGATTGATGGAAAAGAGTCAAAGAAAATAGTTGTTAAGGGAAGAAAGGAGAATAACAATCTTAGATTCCACACCCATGGAAGTCAGCTAAATAAACCAATTAACCACAATGACCTTGAAAGAATAAATAGAAAACTAAACATTGCATCTTGAGAGTTTTAGTTTCCTTGTGAGGAGTTTTGACTTCACATAATGATTCAATTTTGAATAAAAGAATGATATATTTGCAGGGAAGCTAAGGCCATTTCAACTGTAGTGTTTTAAACTGAGTAAAAGTAAAATAGTATTAAAGAGATGCGATAATCTGGAAGTTTGTTGAGAACTTGAGAATAGAGAGGAAGGTACATATAATATAGTTTTGGCACCTCAGTAGATTCACATGTCAATTCAAAGAGTGAAACTGAACTGTGATGACCCTTAGAGCTTTTTTTTTTTTTTTTTTTGAGATGGTGCCTCAAGCTATCCCCCTGGGTAGAGTGCAATGGCATCACAGCTCATAGCAACCTCCAACTCCTGGGCTAAGTGAGTCTCCTGCCTCTGCCTCCCAAGTAGCTGGGACCACAGGTGCCCGCCACAACGCCCGGCCATTTTTTGGTTGCAGCCCTCATTGTTGTTTGGCAGGCCCGGGCTGGGGATTTGAACCCGCCACCTTAGGTGTACATGGCTGGCGCCTTAGCCGATTGAGCCACAGGTGCCGAGCCCCTTAGAGCTTTTTGTAAGAGTGTTTAAGAGTTTGAAGGGAAGGAGGGAGTGAATGATAAGTGGGCGGAGGAAAGGAGGGAGAAGAGAGTGAAGAAACAGCCTTCTGGTCTGGTCGTTTAAAACTCGATAACATACATCTATACAAGAGTGGCTGCAAATTATTTTTCTATTATACTTTGTTATCACATTAATAGCGGAAGTAGCAAACATTTTAATTGATTGCAAAGCTCCATAGCAAGTACCTAACATACATTATATAATTTTATATTAGTGTATTATGATCCAATTCATTATGACAAATTATGGCTTACAGATGGCAAGTAACTTACCAGGATCAATCAGCTAATAAACTGGATTCGAGTCCAGGTTTATCTGAAAATCAAATTGTAGAATGTTCCTTCTCAACCTCCCTACTTTTCTCTGTTTCCTTTTTCCTCATTTCTTTTTTTTCTAATTTTTCCTCCATCCATATATACCATATTCCACAGTTCCAAAATCATCTCCCTCCCTTCTGAAGTGAGAATATATGCTACAAATTAAACTTGAAGGAGATAACAAAACCTCTAGCAAAATGTTCTGATCCTTATTTTTCTAATTCAAATTCTACTGTAACCTCATTGGAGTTTAGTAAAGAAACAAAACAAAATACGAATAGAGGACGCAAAGGCCTCCGCATTTAATTTTGATATCAAGTTATGTCTTCACAATTACTAAGGGATAAGTTGAACAAGAAAAAGAACTTCCTATCAATTAAGACAAAATGGCTGGGCCTGCATGACCTCTGCATGTTATCAATTCTAGAAAATAAAAAATAACAGATCGTCTTAGTATCGTAGTTGCAGAAAAATTGCATGGACCTTTGTTCTGTCTAATCTTGTTCCGACTTTCACAGATGCAGGTATTTGAGTTGGATTTTAAGTTTTAATCTCATAAATGAAGCTCTATGGAACATTTTATTTTCATGCTTATTATAAGACAATGCCATATTGCCCAGAGTATTTCAGCCGCCCTATCAGTTTTCCTTGAATCTCTCAGCTACTACTTTGAAATTATTACAACTGACTTACGGACTTAGTTGCACCCCCCAGCCCCCAAACACCACCTCTTGTTTTTCCTTTCTCATTTCTTGGGCTTGAAGATCGATAATAACCTTGACCAATATTACAGCTTATACAATGGACAAAATCTGATGAGGACGGCAGAATCGTTGTCGTCAGTGACTTCATAACGCCTGGGAGAACAGCAAGATGTTTGGAAACCCCAAAGGGAAGCAGCGATTTTACAAGAACGTTATAATTTTTATTGACCTCCATCCTGAGTCCAATATCTTTGCTCTAAAGAGTGGAACTAGCCCTTATAAAAGAAAATCTCTTTATGTTAGGAATCCCAGCTGCCTTGTTTTCCCCAACTAAGTTATGTGTAAAACATAAAGAGAATTCTTAGATCTGCCGGGAAATAGGGTTGCTAAGGTGACTGTGAAAGCAAGTGAGCCCGAGACTATCAGAGATCAATAAGAAAAGGAAGGCACCAGGGGCTAAAGTTAGAAATATTAAATCTTTGGACAAGACCTTTTTCTCTAAAGCTTAGAGATCTAATTGGTTTTCTTGGTTTTATCTTTTAGCCTGGTTACCTAACACGCGGACACCTCTTCTCAGATCGTACACTTGTTATCTCTCTTCTTTCTTTGCACTCCTTCAAGACAGACATGAGATGAGTAAAAATTCATATCCAGGATAAAGGTGCTGCTGGTGGAGGTCATACTCCATACCTCCCATTATCTCATTATGGGTCCTAAAATTTATCTTCCTTGCTTATTTTTTCCTGTTACTACTTCAAAGAGAAAATAAATACTCTTTAAGTTTCAACCTAAAGCCTCCTCTCACTATACACAGCCATCCCTACCTACATCAGTGATAACAAACTAAAATGGAACGTATCATCCCAGTGTAGCAAAAACATATTTCTTATACTACACTGTGGCTTCCCATATAAAGAGGAAGAAGGGGGAAGGGAATCAGGAGAAAACCTACTTGCCTCCTAAAATCTCAGACCTGGAAGTGAGGCACACAAACCCCATCTGGAACTCACCAGATACAAGGTGGGGGAAGGGGTGGAGATTACAATTCCTAGTTGGGAAGCTGCATTTCGGCAACAATAATTGGACAGTTATAGAGTCTATAATACAGATTCCATACCATGAACAGGAAAGTGGAAAATTTGATGGATAGTTGGCTATCTACCATATTATTTAAATGTTAACATCAATATAATATAATAAATGTGCAATGAAATCTACGATGTTATGCCACTATTTGGCTGATTTATTTCTCTTGGTTGATTAAAGCAATGGTTTATTGATTGTGTACTTATGATGTGGCCAGATGCTATTCTAGGTGCTGGAGATCGAGTGGTGAATACAATAGACAAAAATTGCATCCTTCATGAAGCCTGTGTATTAGGAAGGGTAAGCCAGAAACTGAGCAAAATGATATACTAAATTCTATACTATAACTAAAGGGGACTGGGGCTATAAAAAAATAAAGTTGGAAAACTAGAAAGTGTGAGAAGTGAGATTTCAAAGGATGGTCAGGGAGGACTATTGAGAAGATGGCATTTGACTAGACCTGAAGGCGATTAGGGAGAGAACCGTTCAAGAGAATTTCAAGGGGGAGGCAAAGTGCACCCGGCATGTACATGGAGCAGAAACTCTGTGGTGGAGTAAGTGAGATGGAGGGCATCTGGAGATAAACTCACGAAGGGGGTGGAGGGAGAAGAGATCACATAGTCTTTACACCCACTGTAGGGCTTTGGATTTTTCTGTTAGAGTAGGAAGTTCATTTGAAGGTGCTGAGCAAAAAAATGGCACATTCTGCCCTAACAGACTCACTCGGGATGCAGAATTGAAAATAGACTAAAGCAAGGCAAGGGTGGAAGTCTGTAGCCCAGGAAGAAGGCTATTAAAATAATTCAGATGGACAACAGAGGTGGCTTAGATCAGGTTGCTAGCATAGGTAGTGGTGAGATGGGGTTACATTCTGGATGTATTTTACAAGTAGTGCCAGACATTTTCTGGAAGATTAGATAGGGGCATACAGGAAATAGGAAGGACGAAATGATTCCATGAATTTTCATCTTAACAATAGGGAAGGTGGTGTTGCCATCAAGAGATGGAGGAAGACTGTTTCAACCAGGTTTGAGGAGGACAGGCAGGGAGAGTTCTCTTTGGATCTCAAAGTGGAGATTTAGACTAAGAAATGGGTTATAGAGATCTAAAGTTCAGTGGAGAACAACTAGAAACTTAAGTTATGGAATTTCCAGCCTCTAGGAGGTATTTAGAACTACATGACTGAATGAGATCACTCAAGGGGTGAGTGTCAAAAGAGAAGATCCAAGGACTAGACGGTGGAGCACAAGGATTGGGGGAAGAGGGAGGGGGGGTTGTCTTGTCTCTTTCTTTATATCTGGCAACGTGGACTAAGAGTCAACTAAGGTTTCCAACATCACTGTGATGGGCTCATCTGTGAAAAGAGTACTTAAAACAATCACAGTTAAGAGAAATAAGGGGATTGTGTGCATTATGTTAGCAAATCTGTAAGTGATTAATTATAGATGCATATTTTCTTGGACTCCATTTCACTTAAAGAATTTAGAGTTCTGATTAGGATTTTCAGTGGATTTCAATGTCAATTCATTCTTAAAACAGGGAAGAGAGAGTTGTGCAACATTAGCTTTTCACTACAAAACTGGCAAATTTCCCCAAGTCAGGGACTAAAGCACAGTCATTTTCTGGGGTATCATAATTTGGATTCAGAAGCGAATAGATTTTCCAGGAAGAGATACAAGCATAAAAATCACTGTAAAATTTAGTAGATTCCAATTTAAAATTTTCAAGCTTAAAGAGTTCTATTATCTCTTCAGCCTACTCAATTCCATCTTCTCTTCTTTAAGCCAAATTCTCTCACTACCCCTGTCATTAATGAAATTTAAAGCCAGTAACCCCTATGTGGAAAATACTGTGGAAATTAAACCTTAAAGGAGAGCACTAATGATCACTAAACACAATTGTCCAAAGAGACAGAGAAGAGAATCAATCAGTAACGATAGCAGCATTCCAGCCACTGCTTACATAATGTTCTCTATGTTACTAGGCACTTTTCACAGCACTTTCTATCTATTCCATATAATTTTCATAATAATCCCACAAAAGAGGTACAATTATGAATTATTTTCATTTTACAGATGAAGAAACTGAGGTAGGGAGAGGTTTAGTAACCTGCTTACGGTCTCATGGCTAATAACAACATGAGCATCTAGATTGGGACAAAGTGGCTCCCAGACCCCTGTTTTTATCTTCATGTTATCCTTCCATGATTATCCTCAGATGTTTTATTATTTCACGTGCTAACCAACTTTTATGCTATTCTCTGACCTAGCTGTTTCTATTTGTTGAAACCAGAGATTTCTTTGAAAGAATTCCAGCATTATTGTCATTTACTGTCACAACGAAGGATGGATAAACTTCATTCACTCACTCAATTAAAAAAAAACCAACACACAAAACATTCAATTTGTGCACCACATTAAATTAGTTTGTAGGTTTGTCAGGCAAAGGAAGGACAAAGAGTGGTAGCCTTGTAAACATGAATGGAATTTAGTCTGATAAGTGATACGGATTTGCACTGGATCCTGCAGGAGCAAGAAACAGGAATAAGTTATCCCAATTCCAGGTGAGGAGTCCGTCAGCTGCTGAAGAAGGAAACAAGACCGAAAGCAGGTGGAACGGCTGGAGTGAAGGAAGGTACAGAGCCTTTAATGAGTACAATGAATTGGACAAATCCCAATAGTTCAAGTTTTACTCGTATTTCAAGATTACTGAGGACCCAGTAGGTGCCATGCACTGTGCAAGACACTAGGAATTCAAAGAAGAAGCCACAGTCGCCATCCTCCAGAAATTTACCATGGAGTCACTCTTTGAAAGGGGCAAATGTTTTGAGCATAAATTGCTTAAGCCCACTCTTACTGCCTCTGTTTAATTCCAGCTTCCTGTGAGTAGCAAAAATCAGTACCTTATAACACCTGGATATGGTAATCCTCGTTTAGAGAATATTCTCATTTCCATATAGTGGTCTTTGCATACAAGCAGGGAGACAGGAGCTTGCCTTGCAGGGCCCTGTGTCCCCAGCCGGGGCACTCCGACGCTATCCTAATGGCAAGGGGGACTTTGAAGGACTTATGTCTAGGACTGACAGGAGCGAGAGCTGTCCTACGCTTTCTGCATTTAATGCGCTGCTGCTTCTGCTCAAATATCTCTTTTAAAAAGAGTTTAAACCCTGCAAAACGGATAACAGAATCATAAAATAGTAAACTTCATAGAGCAATTTGCTATAAAGCAGAAGCTTAGACATAAATGAGAGAATGATAGAGCAGGCACGTACGTTACCCTTCACACCTGTGCCGAACGCATTTAAAACACTAGCATTTAGGATGCGGAGAGTAACAATGGCGTTTGCTAGTCAGAGTCTGCTTTGGCCCATTTGAGAAAAGCATGTCAGTCATTCTTAATGGTCTCTGCAAAACCCTCTCCATGTCTTTGCCAAGACTCTCATATAATAGTTACATGATAAACCCCACTGTGTTTCACAGTAATTCAGGGAGTTCCACAGCTAAGTTACATGATAAGCCCTACTATATTGAACAGTAAATCATGGAATTCCTCAATAAAGTTACACACTGAACCTCTCTCTGGCTTATTTATTTATTTTTCCTTTATGGTGTTATCCCCCAGTGGTCGATAAAGGTCAGCAACCTGGCTTCTGCCCAGCCGCCTCCCTTTGTCTCTTCTGCATACACCCTTCTGGAGAAGGCCTCAAGTCCCTCCTAGCATGGCTAGAGAATGGTGAATATTAAAGTCGACAGAAACCCAAAGAGGTCTCAGACCTGGGATCTGTACTGACGGATTGGTCAGGGTGGAAACGGGGGTGTAGAAGGGGTGTGTGAGATGAGAATTCTATCGGAGAAGAGAAAAAACTCTGAAGCCCTACTGTGTACAGCATTTGTTCACAAAGCATCAATGGGACATCGGGAACAGTAACATCAATAAAATTCCTCTGATGATAATTTAAGGATTCTAAACTATTACATTCACAAAACGAACCTTTGTTTCCTTAAGAGCATTATGAATATTATTTACTGCAGACCTGGTGGCATCCAGTACGTTACCCAACTGTGACAAGGTACTAATGGCGCCTGGGAGGAAAGAGCGATCAGTCTGTCCTCGCCTCCTCCCTCTCTCCCCCAGGATACAGAATGATAATCAACTACATTACTCAGTAACAGGAGACGTCAGGTGGTCCTCATGATTCATTAGCCATGAATCTATGGAATAGAAACACTTTTCACCATGAGTCATGGATAACTTGAGAGAGATTTCTTTCTATTCAAGTTTCGTTCTACATAACTCACATGCACAAATACGGCAGCTGAAAATAAATACAGCATATTGAGATATGAAAATGGCAAGCTAGTGTACACTCAAATCTTACTAAGTCCAAAATAAAATCATCAATTTAAAAAATTGGATATGACGTCCAGCTTCTCAGAAAAGATTTGCAAGCAGAGTCGTGCCTTGGCTGCTCATATTACCAAAAACTTTATTACTCTAGAAAATAGCCTAGGGCACATTTGTAAGGATACTATTACCATAAATAATTAAACTCAAATAACACTGGTCAAAATAAATAACCAAAGTACATTTTGTGCTTTAATAATCTTGTTTTGACTGTGGTTGTTTGGGCTCATCTGGGAGGGGGAATGGTTGGTTTGATTCTTATTTACTTAAGTGCTAATTTCCTCAAATTGGTAACCCACATTATTTCTCTCAGTTGTCAATTAAATTTAATAAGGACATAGCGTATGGTCAAACAATCTTATGCAAAATACTTTTAGGGAGGCAGTACAAGAAAAAACTTAACAGGAATTGCAAGTTTAAAAAACTCAGTTTTAACCACATATAAATACATGCATATGTATGTATTCTTTTTCTATTATTTATCAACAGGCCTCAAAAATTCAGCCAATTTAAGTGTGGTTTCCAAAGCTTATCTCCAAATTTTAAAAAGCTTTTGCTAATTTTTTCCAGTGAAATATGCTTAATTCCAACGATCAACATATAGAAACTAGAATAATTAGGAGACATCAGCATAAAAATTCAGCATTAAATTATATTAAGTTTTTGGTCAATCTGATTTTTGTGGGTGGATACATATGGAAAAAATAAAGAATAATACATAAAAAGAAACATGTGCCTTTTATTAGGTAGTTAGTGGATCAAGAAGTGAGCTATGTACATTTAATATAAATAATTTTTGATTAGCATTTCTCTGATGATTAAGGATGATGAGCATTTTTTCATATGTCTGTAGGCCATGCGCCTGTCTTCTTCAGAGAAGTTTCTCTTCAAGTCCCTTGTCCACCCTGAGATGGGATCACCTGTTCTTTTCTTGCTAATATGCTTGAGTTATCTGTGGATCCTGGTTATTAAACCTTTGTCATATACACATGTATAGCTTTCATACAAAGAAAGCTATACAGAGACATGTATAGCTTTCATATGAAGGCTATAGCCCAATTATAGCCCAAGAATATGGGGAGAGGAAGGGGATGGGAGGGGGGAGGATGGGTGGAGGGAGGTGATTGGTGGGACCACACCTATGGTCTACCTTACAAGGGTACATGTGAATCTTTCTAAATGTAGAATATAAATGTCTTAACATAATAACTAACAAAATGCCATGAAGGCTATGTTAACCAGTTTAGTGAAAATATTTCAAATTGTATATAAAACCAGCACACTGTACCCCATGACTGCATTAATGTACACAGCTATGATTTAATTTAAAAAAAAGAAAAAAATTAAAAATTTTTAATCTTCATAACTATGATCGTATTTTTTTCACATGGTCAAACTGAAGTTCAGGGAAATTAATTTTCGTAAACCTCATACAGTTAATAAGAATCAGAGCAAGGATTTAAAGTTTGATTTATTTAGCTGCCACACCTGTGTCTTTCTCCTACTATACAGTCTCAGGGTCTCCCTCTAAACGGATCAGATGGCACAGAGGTCTTCTGGGACCTCCCATTGCCTGTTGGGTAACAGAAGAAGGAAGACAGGCCCCTTCACATTCCCTTTCTGTACTAGGCTGTTTGCTTCACATTGTATCAGAAAGGAAGGTGGAGTCGGGGGAGTGGCTTCTTAGTGCTACTATTTAATAGTTGTCTAAATAGACAGATTATGGTGGGTAAGAAAAACAAGCAAAAACAAAATATACAAACAGCAAGTCTTATAAAATTTTCTAATTTGGAAAAAGGCTATCTAACTAGTCTACCTTGGGAGGGGTAGGGTTTACAGGTCTTAGCTTATCTGTTTTCAGATTAAGATCGTTTTCTTAACCATGTAACTGGGACGAGAATAAGGGAGGAAAGGTGAAAGTGGGAGAAATTATTTCTTTAGACATTCAAATTTTGAGGTACTGCGTTGTTTACTCATCCACATTCAAAATAGATTTTTCTTTGCATGCATCACTAGTTCAAAAATAGCTGTCATCAGGACTCTCCTGGGGCTGGCCTAGAATGCAGTGGGGTGTATTTTCAAGCTCTTAAGCCGTCTTGGGAACTTGGAAGAGAAAGCTAGTAGATGTCTTTTTATTTTAAATCTAATTATTCTCCTCACTGAAAACTCATAAACTTAGTGAAAGTCTCACAGCCTCTGATGGCATCTGGCTACCAGGGAGTCACTAAACCACTTTGGAGTCTTGGCAACATCATGAGAATCCCAGCCAGCAGGAAGAACAACGTGAGGTGAGGGAGGATATGACCCTTGTCTTCCCCAACTTCACGAATTAGTTGCTGGGAGGAGCATTTGGTGGTTTGTGCTTTAAAACCAGCACTGTCTCCAAGGGTAGATCCTTTCATTAAGTAAACTGAAGAATTTTATCTGACAATGCCAAATGTAATGTTCCTTTTATTAAAGAATGTGGACTTGGTGGTGGGCGGGGGGGAAGAAGAGCACTTGTGCAAAGACCCTGAGCTGTGTAGCAGGAGGCAGAAAGGGAAAGCAGGGGGTGTCCCTGGCAGGTGAGAGGAGTCACTGCTGTATTGATAAGATCAGCGCAGAGAAGGACACGTCAGGCAGTGCCTGTGGACAAGGATGAACATCTTAGGTCACTGTTTTCCAAAATTCAATCCAAGGAACTTCTGCAGAATATTATTAGATATTTTTATTTTCATCCCTCTCCTTTCTTTGTTGGGTATGTGTAGTTGGGGTGTCCTGGGATGAAATGTGTTTGGGAAATGCTGGTTTCCCATAGGTTTCCTGGTAAGTATGTATTCTCCAGAATGCTTGTAAAAGTCTATTAGCCAGAACATTTTAAACATTAAAATTTCCCTTCCAAACCAAATTAAATCCTTATGCATATTGCCATCTTTTTTGATCAGAAATATTAACTGTTTTGCACCACTTTCCTGCATTAAGAATAATCTCTAATATCTTCTGTTTACTGAATGAGATGAAGCACATATGTGTCAGCCTGACAGTCAAAGCTTTGGATCTCATCTACACCCCAGATTTTGTATCCAGCACGGTGCTGCTCGGCTTTGCCCACTATAATCACATTAATCTGTTTACTGTCTTTTAAAATTACCTAAGTTTTCTCTTCTCTGTGCCTTTGTTTATGCTGTTTGCATCTCCTAATCTGTTCTTTCTCATCTTCTCTGTCTCTCTCAAGATTGCAGAGACTCCATAAAGCCTTATTTGAACTCACGATGCCTGCTGTGACTTCTCCCACCTGTGAGGGCCTATATCATTTTATATCTGGTACCTTTTTTGTTGTTGTTGTTCTTGCCACTTGGTGCCATCTTTTATTTACCTTATGTAAATGCTTATTTTCTTTTCCAATACACACCATCCTGGGTAGAGTGCTGTAGCATCACAGCTCACAGCGACCTCCAACTCCCGGGCTTAAGCGATTCTCTTGCTTCAGCCTCCCAAGTAGCTGGGACTACAGGTGCCCACCACAACACCTGGCTATTTTTTGGTAGAAGTTGTCATTGTTGTTTGGCGGGCCTGGGCTGGATTCGAACCCACCAGCTCTGGTGTACGTGGCAGGCACCTTAGCTGCTTGAGCACAGGCACAGAGCCACTTTTCTAATATTTTTGTAACTATTTACCTACTGATAACCATAGCAGATTTTTTTTTTTTTTGGTAACTCCACCTCCTTCCCCACCCACCCCTACTTAGAAACCTAGGAGAGTGTCCTGTGTTCAATGGACGCTCAAAAACTCTTTACAGTTTGAAAATTGGCTGCTAAAAAGGAAGTTAATTTAAGTGCACTTACTAATTACTAAGTTCAGTTTCACAAACATCATATCATGAAATTTTTCAGAACAGTTCAGAGAGGTAAAGTTTATCTCGATTTTACATGTGAGGAAAGTAAGCATCAGAGAGATTACAACGTGGTATATTCACAAAATCCACTTGATTATTTCATGGGAAAGAAGGTTCTGTCTTCTTGATGTCTAGATTCTAAAAACTCAACCCATTTCCTTGCACATAATTAATTTCCTTTCAGTTAGTTTGCAATGTTTGATTTTTAAAAACTAACAGATGTATCTTGGAGTGATGTTTGCCTCTAAATCCTGAATTCTGCATTTATTATATCAAAAAGTTTATGGATTTGGTAAATCTGAATTATGTTACACAGAAGTAGCTCAATGCTGGTTTGCATCTCATGAAGTTTCAAACAGGCATCATCACTAAACAACAAGGAACTACTGGAAGAATTTCCTGTCCCAACAAAGGATACAAGTCAAATTTATGTAGAATAATGATTTAGGTCACTGTTTTCCAAAATCCAATCCAAAGAAATCCCACAAGATATTATTAGATGTTATATTTCTTCTTTTTACTCCTTTCTTTGTTGAGGGCGTCCTGTGATGAAATGTGTTTGGGAAATGCTGGTTTAAACTAAGATTCTTTACTGTGACTTCAACTACATTCGGATACACTGTGACTCTCTATCAATGAATATAAGAAGGAGAATTTGCCAACAGACTAGCCACAGAACTTTTTCTCATGACACCTCATAAGACCAGAAATCCACAGAACAAGGTTTGGAAAACACTCTTAAGAGAACGTGTATGAATTATTTCTTATGGGTTCCTAAAGCAGGTGTGGTTGTACGTGATAATTTCTAAAATTAAGAGTGTCGTTAGGAATGGATCTTCTTCTATGTTCTGTAACAGGTTGGAGGGGCTGAGAAGTATGACCCTGGGCCTAACGTATAATATTTCTACTCACATCTGAAGGCTTAAAATGTTGTGGTTCGTCTCAAGTTCTCTTCCATTCATTTTAGATCCAACTGTGAGTGAGACAGATTTGATGTGTGTTTACTTATGTGCAGTGGACACTTATTATGCTTCTCTAACTGTAATCCCTTCCTCATTCTTCTAGTAACAACACCCATTTTCTTCAGGGAACTGTTTTTCCTCATGCCAGTGCTTCTAGAGGACCTACCCAGCACACAGCCCAGGGGCTGGGCAAATGACACAGGGCTGGAAGATCACAGTTGACATTCCCCTTGCCAGAGATTAGTCTAGTTGGCAGGAGGGCACACGGTTCAAGTCATGCCAGTTAGAGTTCTTCTCAAGGCTTTTTTGATTTGGATTTGGAGGAGAAGAGGTTTGCCATATTATGTTCTAAAAGCTGAACACTGGCCTCTCTGGAGCTATCATTGTCCATGTTCTCCACATTCAACAAAGAGAGGAACTCAGCTTACCCTGAGAGACGAATCTGCTCTGAGACAAACAGAAAGGAGAGAGGGTAAGAGAGAGAGAAGAATCTCTTTCTGCATCCTTGCTTTTAGTCATGTCTAAAGAATGTGTCTCTGGAGCTAACAATAAAAACAAAGCTATTCACTACAGTGTCAGGATGGCTTTGGCTAGTGTGCTGGGGAAAACCTCCTCTCACTGATTTGGTCAGCGTCTGTGGTGCTGAGGGCCAGTGCGAGTGATGAGGGACTGTAAGACAAGAGACTTTCAAATCTACAAAGTGCTGCTGTTAAGATAAAACCTGAGAAAATACATAATCCAATGTCCTGATTTTGCAGATGGAGAAACTAAGACATAGCATGCTAAAGTCACTTGCCTAAAAACATCACACAGCTGAGTGGCACACCAAGGCCCACACTTTGATCTTTTCTATCACAACATACTTGCCAAATTTCTCCCTCATTTTGTTTTCTTGAATGAAAAAATAGTAGGATTTGGTACTCGGTGTTGGGCGGCAGTTTATGACAGTGGAGAGAATGTTGGAATTAGAGCAAGAGTTCTGAATTTGAACTCCAGGCTTGCCATTTCCTTGGGCAAGTTACTGAATCCCATTGAACCTGCATTTCCTTACATTAAAAAAAAAAAAAAAATTGAGCCTAGTCGTCCATATCCCTCATACTCCAAATGATGATTTCTGTAAAAGCATTTTGCAAACTCTAACACTATTCAAATGATGTTCTTTTTTTTTTTTTTTTGAGACGGAGCCTCAAGCTATCCCCTTGGGTAGAGTGCCATGGCATCACAGCTCATAGCAACCTCCAACTCCTGGGCTCAAGCAAGTCTCCTGCCTCCGCCTCCCAAGTAGCTGGGACCACAGGCG
>CAUYQV010145616.1:0-13971 GCA_963574575.1 Galagoides demidoff | reverse complement strand
ACAGGCGCCTGCCACAACACCCGGCCATTTTTTGGTTGCAGCCATCATTGTTGTTTGGCGGGCCCGGGCTGGGGATTCGAACCCGCCACCTTAGGTGTACGTGGCTGGCGCCTTAGCCGATTGAGCCACAGGCGCTGAGCCTCCATCTGTGGAAGAGTTTATTTGTTGAGCAGCCTTAAGACCAAGTGAACAATAGAAATTTTCCTCATACTTTTTTTTGTAGACTCCCATTATTAGTGGTAATTTGGAAATATATCAACAAAAGCAATTAGAGTGGAGCTGGGAAGGCTATTGTGAGAAATCTTTAGAGCAGCAAAGTAAGTGATAGTGATTTTGCAAGTAATTTTCATCTTTAAAAATCAGAATAACCACTGGGTGTGGTGGCTCACACCTGTAATCTCAGCACTGTGGGAGACTGAAGTGAGTGGGTTGCCAGAGTTCACAAGTTTGAAACCAGCCTGAGGCAGAGCAAGACCTGTCTCTAAAAAACAGCCGGATCTTGTGGCAGGTACCTGTAGTCCTAGTTATTGGGAGGCTGAGGCAAGTGAATTGCTTGAACCCAAAAGTTTGAGGTTGCTGTGAGCTAAGACTCCACTGCACTCTACCGAAGGTGACAAAGTGAGACTCTGTCTCAAAAAAAAAAAAAAATCAGAATAATCAAATACTGATCCTTTTCTAAACTTTCTGTGGTATTTTGACTTTCTTCCCTTTATACTTTCAGTTTTTTATTCTTTAGTCTAGAGATTAAGGTATTACTTTTGATAGTCAAATTATTTCCATTATTAATCTTTTGATGGTAAGACCTCTAAATGAATCTTTTTAAAAAGTCAGGTGGCTCTGTTTTCCACAGAGAGAATAATTTTTAGGACATATAAATGAAAGGTATATATCTCAAACAATGTCCAGTTGTTTCCTTCCTGAGGAAAGGCAATCATTGCTGAATGCTTTTGAGATTGTTCTTAAAACAGAAGGACATTTTTAATTTATCACAAAATTTCTAGTAAGTTAAAGATCACAAAGTAGATTTAAGTTTTACAGAATTTTCTGAAAGAAGTGATTATAAATTCCCATATTCTTACATAATATTTATACCTACATAATCTTACATACTAAGCGTTTATATCTATATTGTGTGTGTAGTGCTCCACTTTGAACTCTTCTGTCAAATTGAAACATTGCAGCATAATTTAATCTGAATAATTATGATAAGTAAATTTTCTTCCTTTTTGAGAGTAAGATACAAGAGAAAGTTTTGGATAGATAAAGCTAGAGTTCTAGGGATTAATAAATCAATTTTCAAATCTTATTTCTAAGGGTAAGATAGAATATTAATTCTCATGGTTTCTTGTTATTTACTAAAACAGTTGAATTTTATGTTATAAAAAATGTCACTGGAAGACTGCCTATAATCCTAGCACTCTGGCAGGCTGAGGTGAGCCAGTTCAAGACCAGCCTAAGCGAGCATGACACCCCATCTCTACCCCAAAATAAAAAACATTAGTTGGGCTTAGTGGTACACAGCTGTAGTCCCAACTACTTGGAAGGCTGAGACAGAATTGCTTAAGCCCAGGAGTTTGAGGTTTCAGTAAGCTATGATGATGCCACTGTGCAAGACTTTGACTCAAAAAAAAACCAGTGGTGCTATTTGAAGACATTTATGATGGATTGAAATGCAGAAGTTAGTATACTTGAGTATGTTATATTACAGAGATTTATAAGCTTTTTGAAAACACTAACAATTAATAGAGAACATGAAATAATTTAGTTTTTTTTTCTATTTATAGTACTAATGAATAAAAGTGATTTATAAGTTTTATGTTTGAGCTCTTTTGAACTCTTTTTGTGTATGTGGAAAATGTCCAAATGGGTTTCATAGTGGTTTTTTTTTTCATAATTGGTATGCTAACAGTTTTTTATATCTGCATTGTATTTACATGTGTAAGAAGAGGGTTGGTTTGAGGAGTTCAGAGGTATACATAATTATATAAAGCTATAGCTTTTTTATTTAAGTATATTTAAAATTTATTTAAAATTGATAGTATTTGTTGCTACTTTCTCTAAATACTTTATAGAAAGTTGGGGGAAGAATTAAATAATGCAGTTTTAATTTTTATTGTTTTTTTTTTTTTAGCAATTGAAAACATGTAGTGAAGAGCAAGAAGACAGAGAGTGTTTGAATCAAGCTATTACTGCCCTCCTGAATCTCCAGGGTAGCATGGACCGAATTTACAGGCAGTATGCACCTAGACGTCGACCTGGGTAATTCTGAACTGTTGAAAATCTAAATACTTTTACATACTTCATTGTATCTGATTCCTACTTTTCTAAATTTGTATGGTTTTTAGTGATAGTTACATTCTTTAAAAGTTTTATTTTTCTTTCACATTTTTCTTTTGGTTTTTTAATCTTACTATTAGCAATATCAGGCCAGTGCAGTGGTGCAGGTGCCATCCTAGCACTCTGGGAGGCCTAGGCAGGAAGATCATTTGGGTTCAGGAGCTTGAGACGAGCTTGAGCAAGGAGACCCCCATCTCTACTAAATACAGAAAAATAAATTAGCCAGGCGTTGTGGTGGCACCTGTATGTCAGCTACTCAGGAGTCTGAGGGAAGAGGATCACTTGAATCCAGGAGTTTCAGGTTGCTATGAGCTAGTCTGAGCCATGGCACTCTAGTCTGGGCAACAGAGACTCTGTCTCAAAACTAAAACAAAGCAAAACAAAAACAATAGCATTGTCATATTGTTAAAATATACTTAATAAACTTTTTAAAATGTGTATTTAATAATTTTTATAGTAATCTGTAAAAGAAATTTAGAATTCTTTGTAATTTTAGTTCTTAAGGCATTAGGAATGAAATATAGAGCCTGTAATACTTCTGTTTGGAATAATAAAATTGGGACATGTATCACTTAGTGACAAAGTTAGAAGAAAAGTAAATGCCGTGGTAAAATCTAGTGTTTAATTACTTAATATTTTCACTGCTTGATTTGAGGTAGTTCATGCTTGAAGCAGATAGGATTGCCTAGTCATTGAGTAGGCTAAATTTATCTTGGTGTTATTTTAGGGATCCCGTTTGCCCTTTTTATAATCGTCAATTAAGAAGCAAGCACCTGGCTATCAAAAAAATGAATGAAATTCAGAAAAACATAGATGGATGGGAAGGCAAAGATATTGGACAGTGTTGCAATGAATTCATTATGGAAGGACCATTGACAAGAATTGGTGCTAAACATGAACGGCATATTTTTCTCTTTGATGGCTTAATGATCAGTTGTAAACCTAATCATGGCCAGACCCGACTTCCAGGTTACAGTAGTGCTGAATACAGATTAAAAGAAAAATTTGTCATGAGGAAAATACAAATCTGTGATAAAGAAGATACCTGTGAGTACAAACATGCTTTTGAATTAGTATCCAAAGATGAAAACAGCATAATATTTGCTGCCAAGTCTGCTGAAGAGAAAAACAATTGGATGGCAGCCCTCATTTCTCTTCATTATCGGAGTACTCTAGATCGAATGCTAGATTCAGTATTATTGAAAGAAGAAAATGAGCAGCCATTGAGATTACCAAGTCCAGAAGTGTATCGTTTTGTAGTAAAAGACTCTGAGGAAAACATCGTTTTTGAAGACAACTTGCAAAGTCGAAGTGGAATCCCCATTATTAAAGGAGGAACTGTGGTGAAATTAATTGAAAGGTTAACATATCATATGTATGCAGGTATGTAAAACTCATTCTAAATGCTTACTTAGGGCCTAGGACCCAAAATATTTGAGGCTTGGGGAAAAAAGAATGGATTGCCTCAAAAATATAAAAATGCTGTATAATCAAAAAGAATAAATAATTTTGTTTCTAAAAATATAATTATAGTAACTTAGTAAATATTCATAAAATTTTCATATTCATGAATCTTGAATTGAAAACAATTCTCAATTACCAAGAAATACCACAGACTGGGTACAGTCACACCTCTAATCCTAGCCTCTGGGGGGCTAAAGTGGAAGGATAGCTTGAGGCCTGGAATTCAAGGCCAGCTTGAGAAACATAGTGAGACTCTGTCTCTACAGAAAATTTAAAAAATTAGCCAGGTTTGGTGGTGTTGAACCTGTAGTCCCAGCTACTCAGGGGTTGAGGGCAGGAGGATCACTTGAGCCCAGGAGTTGGAGGCTACAGTGAACTGTGATTAGGCTGCCACACCCTAGCCTGGCTGACAGAGTAAGATCCTATATCAAATTAAAAAAAAAAAAAAAGAATGGGGTGGTGCCTGTAGCTCAAAAGGGTAAGGCGCCTGCCCCATATGCCAGAGGTGGTGGGTTCTAACCCTGCCCAACCAAAAAAAAAAAAAGAAAAAACTAAATAACCAATACCATGATTGACAGGAAAGTTTCCTGTGGTGGGAGGAGCCAAAAGAGGAAGGAAGAGGAATGAAAGCCTCCAAAGCAGGGTACTAATTAACTAAACTGAGTGAAGTAAACATGAAACTTACTTTATGCTCTACCTTTTCAGATCCCAATTTTGTCCGTACTTTTCTTACTACATATCGTTCATTTTGTAAACCACAGGAATTGCTAAGCTTACTGATTGAACGGTAAGAAAAATACTTATTCCACTTACCTTGACATTTTGTGAAAAGTTAACTGTTTATATTTTACAAACTACGTAGTACCTAATACATACTTGAGTAGTTATTAAACATTTATTTGGCTCTATTACTCTTCAGATAGAAGTTCCTGTTAATAACAGATCTTTTCATCTCTTAGCAACATTTCAGATAGTAACCTAAAAATCTAATGTAGAAGATAAAATAAACTTTGCATTTTTATGAAAATTGTTCTGTTCAATAAATGATCCTTCCGTAAAAGAAACTTTTCTGCTTTTCACTTTTAAAATTTGTTACGAAAAATTTCAAAGCATATACAAGAGTGGGTAGAAGACTATAATAAATCCATTTGTATATCAACCAACTTTCAATTATCAACTTATGTTTCATCTGTTTCCCTACAGATTTAACACCTTACCCCCAGGGATTATTTTGAAGTAGATCTCAGACAACATATTTCATCTGTAAATATTTTTCTATGTATCTCTAAAAGATAAGGACTCTTATTTTTTAAAATCACATATCATTATTGAACCTGAAAGTTAACAATTCCTTTATTATAATTAATTTTTAAAAATTAAGTTGGGTTATAATCTTTTTCTTGGTATTTTAGTGACATTTAAAATGCTTTATAGTTCAAAATACAGACTCTGAACCCCCAGATGATTTTTGTTTTGTATTTTAAAACTTAACAGAATTCATCTTAATTTCCATCACTATGTTGTTCTGTAATACTAAATTTACCAGACTGAGTTATCATAATGTGCTCTGAAGATCTACTTAGTCCTATTTTTGTGTCTAAAATAAGGAAAATATACTTGTTAGATTTATATTTTAGATGTATTTCCTGTGGTTGGTCAAGGATTTTTTTTTAAACTTTGATTTTTATTTTACCCACTTAGTTATATTGTTTAAATATTGTTAAAATTTTAGTTTTGGCCTTCTCTTTGCATTTTTTAGCCTTATTTAATTAAGGAAATTTGATTTGTCCACTTTCATTTTAATCATATGAACATTAAGGACAGATTATTTACATAAGCCATTTCTGTTGTGTTCTTTAAGGAGACTATACTCCTTGTGGATTCTTTTCTTGGCTTTTTTCCATAGGCCTTTTTTGTGTTGATCAATGCTAGTTATAAAACTTTTTGATGAAAGAAAGAATTCAAAAACTTAGCATTATAGAGCCAAAGGCCATCTTTGGTAGCATATCAGACCTTAAGGGAAGTTTAACAAACAGTAATTACACATTTCATTGAAGTCATAGGAAAGAGGGCTGCTCAGTCATCAGATTTTTCCTCTTGTATTTTAAATACTTTTCATTTGTGTATGACCAAATTTCTCTCTTTTTGCTTTTTTTCTTAGATTTGAAATTCCAGAGCCAGAACCTACTGAAGCAGACAAATTGGCAATAGAGAAAGGCGAGCAGCCAATCAGTGCAGACCTTAAAAGATTTCGCAAGGAATACGTCCAACCAGTGCAACTTAGGTTTGGCCTGACTATTATATGTGTTTATATATATGCATATATATAAAACATCCAATTCCTGGGCTTAAATAATTCTCTTACCTCAGCCTCCCAAGTAGGTGGGATTACAGGTGCCCGCCACAATGCCCAGCTATATTTTTTTGTTGAGTTGTTGTTATTTGGCGGGCCCGAGCTGGGTTCGAACCCACCAGGTCTGGGTTTGTAGCTGGCACTGTAGCCGCTGAGCTATAAGCGCTAAGCCCTATTATATTTTTATGTGTCATTAAATTTTCAGTGTATAATTAACATAAAAAGTCTGAACTTTTAATTTGAATGTAGGTATTATTATTAAATAGCAATTAAATTAAACTTCCAAAGTTCTTTATCTGTGAAGCTATTCTTAAATACCCTGAAGAAATGTGTTGTTTATGTTGGATATCTCTGGCTTGTGACATATTATGCTTAGAGATCAGGATACCTATTTGTTATTAAAAGTAAAAATTATAAAATTTCAGATGGCCTTGCTTACTGTCAACCTTTTTCCTTCATGTCTTATTGTGATCATTAATATCATTTGTACAGTTTGTAGCATTTGTGGAAGTTGTAGCTCTTTTACAATCACCTCTCACAAAATACATAGACATTTCTTAAAGATGTCATTGTGATAATTTCTACAAAAATATTTGGTTATAGCAACTGCCAGTTGTTAGGTACTTGCTGAGTGCGATGCATTGCTCTAACTTAGATTTTTTAATCTCATCTTTACAACATGTTTACTGTTCCCCTTTATATATAAGGAAATTGAAACTTAGCAAAATTGAGTAATTTGGGCTAGATCATTTAAAGGCAGAGACAGAATGGTATTGAAATCTATGTTTGAGTTCTTTACTCAGTGGGGTACTTTTTTAATAGTACTAAACATTGAAAATTAGAAACTCCTTTAATTAGCCATTCTTAGAGTCTAAGTGAGAACGAAAGCATTATCTGCCCATTGGAAACCAAGTTATTTTATTTTTTTGTTTGTTTGTTTGTTTGTTTTTTTAGAGACAGAGTCTCACTTTATTGCCCTTAGAAGAGTGCTGTGGCATCACAGCTCACAGCAACCTCCAACTCCTGGGCTCGGGTGATTCTCTTGCCTCAGCCTCCCAGGAGGCTGGGACTACAGGCGTCCACTACAACGCCTGACTATTTTTTGTTGCAGTTTGGCTGGGGCCGGCTCTGAACTTGCCACCCTCGGTATATGGGGCCGTCACTCTGCTCACTGAGCCACAGGTGCCACCTCCAAGTTATTTTATTAATGACATGATCTCAATATTTTTCTCTCTAAATGTTGAGTTTCCTTGGTTAAAGTTGACCAATAAATTTTAACTTTGGAACTAAGTTTATTATTTATTTTCCAGGATAATTGCCATAAGTAAATGGAGTTTTTTAGAGGAATGATAGTGCTCCCAGCTATATATATGTCTTTCAGTTAAAACTTTTAATATGTCATCCTTTGTTTAAAAAGATGAGATTATTTGCCCATCAGCAATAAAAAAGAATTAATTTTTTTCTTCTACCTGTGATGCATTTGTACTAATCTACATTCAAATTAAGTCTCTTAATATGAGGCATACATTTATGAGGTTGCTATGTAGGGGGGGAATATAATTTTAGTCTTTCAGTCATGTAAGTTCTTTAAGTATTTCTAAGCATTTTCTGTTCTTAGTTCAGTACTATGGTGAGTACAAAACAACATAGACTGTCATGATACTATGGTACCTTGATGCTATAATTTTATTGAGGAAAGGGGAAACACAAAACATTTATGCATTATTCTACTTTGAATGTGTAAGTGGCTTAGAAAAATACATCCGTATAAAATTTTAGGAATAGCTGAACTTAGAGAGGAGTAATTAGGGAAGATACCTTGGAAGAGGTAGAGTCTGAGATTGTTCCTAAAGGATATATAGGATTTAGATAGGCAGAAAGGTGATTATAGATATTAGAGTAATAGGAAATAATGTGAACAAAGGCAAGAAAACAGAAATGTGAATAATGTGCAGAGGAAATAGGTAAGGAAATTGACCTGGGAAGAATGTAGATACTGCATTTCAAGTAATAGTAGATGAGATTAACTATATGGAGTGGGGTATAGTGGAAGATGACCTTGAAATCCAAGTCAAATTGTTAAACCTGTTCTGTGAACATTGCAGGATTTTTAGTAAAGTACGTGATGGTAATTTTTCCAACATTTTATTATGAAATCTTTAAACAAATAGCAAAGTTGAGAGAATTTTGTAGTGAGCACCCGTAAACCCACCCCGTAGATAATGTGCCCATCTATTCTATCTGTTCACATATCCATTTATCATTCATCTACTAGTTCGTTGATTATTTAATTTATTTGGACTTTTTTTTTTTTTTTTTGGTGAGACAGAGTCTTGTTTTGTCACTCTTGGTAGAGTGCCCTGGCATTATAGCTTACAGCAACCTCAAACTCTTGGGCTCAAACAATCCTCTTAAACTCAGTCTCCCAAGTAGCTGGGACTATAGGCACCTGCCACAACGCCTGGCTGTTTTTGGAGATGGCGGTCTCACTGTAGCTCAGACTGGTCTGGAACTTCTGAGTTCAGGCAGTCCACCCACCTCAGCTTCCCAGAGTTCTAGAATTATAGGCATGAGCCACCCTGCCCAGCCTTTTTGGACATATTTTGAAGTCCACTGTTCCTTAAATACTTCAGCTTATATGTTGTTAAGTTTTTTTCTTTATTATTGCTTTGTTTTATAATGTGCGTACAGTGAAATCCATACATTTTAAGTGTACTTTTGTTCACTTTTTTCCCTGCCTGTTAGAAAGAAGGAATTGTTGAATTTTATTCATTTATTTATTTATTGAGACAGAGTGTCTCTCGGTTGCCCTGGGTAAAGTGCCGTGGTATCATAGGTCACAGCAACCTGAAACTCTTGGGCTCAAGTGATTCCCTTGCCTAACCCTTCCAAGAACTGGGACTACAGGCATTTGCTACAATGCCTGGCTGGTTTTTCTATTTTAGTAGAGACAGAGTCTCAGTCTTGTTCAGACTGGTCTCGAACTCCTGAGCTCAAGCAGTGCACCTGCCTCGGCCTCCCATTGTGCTAGGATCATAGGTGTGAACCACTGTCCCTGGACAGAGTTGTTGACTTTTGACAAACCATATGTATTTCTATAATCCAAACTCTTTCCAAGATATAAAAACATCTTGATTTAGATACAGATCAATATATAGAATATAGAGACATTTTTGTTCATACTACCTACAGGCAATATTCTGATTTCTCCCTCAATGAATAAGTTTTACCTGTTTTAGAATTTTATATAAATGGATTATTATATGCTCTTTTGTATGTGACTTCATTAACTCAGCACACTTTTCAGAATCATTTGTATTATTGTTTATATTAGTTTATTTTATTACTGCAGTAGTGTTTTTTTCTATGAATATACCACATTTATTCATTCGTTTTTTCCCACTGATGGATACCTGGGTTTTGTCTAGTTTTCGATTATTGTGAATAAAGCTACTATTAACTTTATCTTAGAAGTCTTATTGTGAATATGAATTTTTACTTTCCTTGGGTAGATAACGCAGAGTTGAGTGGCTGGGTCACAAGGTGGTGTATGTTTACTTTTCAAAGAATGTGTGCCAGCATCTTCCAAACACATTTCACCATTGAAGTATGAGAGTTACAATTGTTTTGTATGCTCACAAACATTTAATGATACCAGTCTTTATATCTTAGCCATACTGCTGAGTGTGTAGTGGTATTTCATTATGGCTTTAATTTATATTTCCCCAATGACTAATGATGTTTAGAACTTTTAAATTTTTTTTATCTTATCTTATTGGCCATTCATACTTATTTTCTGAACAATCTGTTCAAATCTCTATTTTTTACTGAGTTATAAAAGTGTATTGAATAGGACGGAATGGCAGTCCTTTCTCAGGTACTTGTAAACATTTTCTCCCAATCTATCACTTACCTATTAATTTCCTTTTTTTTTTCTTTTTTCTTCTCTTTTGTTTTTATTTTTCTTTGAGACAGGGTCTTGTTCTGTTGCCAAGGCTGCAGTGCAGTGGCAGGTTTTCATAGGGTACTGCAGCCTTGAACTCTTGGGCTCCAGCAGTCCTAGTGCCTCAGCCTTATGCACCTCCTCACCTGGCTAATAAAAAAAAGACTTTTTGAAAGAAATGGGGTCTTACTATATTGCCCAGGCTGGTCTTAACCTGATCATAAGCTGTGCTCCTCCTCAGCTTCCCAACATGTTAGAATATAAGGATGACCTAACACACCTGGCCTATTAGTTTTCTTAATGATTTCTTTGATAAGCAAAAGTTTTTAGTTTTGATGAAGTCCAGTGATGAGATATTTTTTCTTTTACATGATAATTTTAAAATTATATCGATGCTATAAAAACTAGGAAGGAAAGAAAATAGAAGTAGAACCATTTAAATTGATCTTTTTTTTTTTTTTGCATTTTTTTGACTGGGTCTGGGTTTGAACCCGCCACCTCAGGCATATGGGGCCGAGACCTTACTCCTTTAGATTGATCTAAATGTAAACTAGAAACTAAAAATTTTGTGATATTTTGAAATATTTTGTAAGCCACTGACCTAATCAGGTATACAATGACTTAAACTTGTTTTATTATAAATAGCATGACAGAGATGGGGAATTAAATGTATTTTCTAAGCCTGAGAAAGACTTCTTGTTGAAGTAATGAAAAAAAATGATAATGAAACTAATTTAGTCTATCTGTATGTCTCTGTGGTGCTGAGTGTGCTGTTATATTTGCACAGTTGATTAAATCTCTCTGTGAGGTTATAGGTAACCATCCATTTTTGTGATTCTGTGAAACAAAACGGCTCTTCTATTTTTGTCTTTTGGAATAATATAAAACCTGTTATTTAGCTCCTACTTATATGTGAGGGATATGTGGTATTTGTCTTTCCATGTCTGAGTTTTTTACTTAAAAATTGGCCTCTAGTTCCATCCATGTTGTTGTAAAGACATGATTTCATCCTTTTTGAAGGCTGAATTTTATTCCATTGTGTATTTAAACCATATTTTCTTTAGCCAATTCTCCATTGATGGGCATTTAGGTTGATTCAGTATCTTAGCTATTGAGAATAGTGCTACAATAAACATTTGAAAGTAAGTGTCTCTTTGATATAATAGTTTGAGGTCTTATAATCAAGTCTTTAATCCGTCTTGAGTTGATTTTTGTATATGGTCCAGTTTCATTTTCTGCCTGTTGCATTCCAATTTTCTTGACACCATTAAATAAAAAGGGTGTCCTTTCCCAGTGTATAGTGTCAACTTGGTCAAAAATCAGTTGGCTGTAAGTATGTGGCTTTATTTCTGGGTTCTTTATTCTTTTCCATTGATCTGTGTGTCTGTTTTTATACTAGTAGTATGCTGGTTTGGTTACTCTATCCTTGTAGTATAATTTGAAGTCGGACAATGTGAGGCCTCTAGGTTACTTTGGCTATTCAGGCTCTTTTTTGGTTCCATATAAATTTTAGGATTGTTTTTTCTAATTCTGTGAAAAATGACATTGGTATTTTGATAGGGATTGCATTGAGTCTGTAGATTGCTGTTGAGAGTATGGTTATTTTAAGGAAAGTAATTCTTTTGGTCTATGAGCATGGGATGTTTTTTCATTTGTGTCATCTACAATTTTTTTCATCAATATTTTATAGTTTTCTGTCTAGAGATCTTTTACTTCCTTGGTTAAATACATACCTAGCTTAAAAAATACTTTTTAAGAACTTAAAAATAACTTTTGTACTGTAGAGTATGAATTTTCTACATGTGACTAAAAATAAGGTGCTTTTTGTTAACAAATTTTTATGCTTATAAATATTTAAAGTGTAATTTTAAAATAATGCACAATCTGAAGATCTACTCTCTTCATGTTATTGAAGCACTTAAGGTATTAATTAAATGTAGATTAGAGACCTATTGAATATTGTATTGGACCTTGTATGTCAGGCTATCACCCTGAAATTAGAGAAGTTGAAAGAAGTGTAATCAAATACTTAGTTTTCACTCAAATGTGTTTGTTTCTTTTCATGTTATCAGGATCTTAAATGTGTTTCGGCACTGGGTTGAACACCATTTTTATGACTTTGAAAGAGATTTGGAATTACTTGAAAGACTAGAATCCTTCATTTCAAGTGTAAGAGGTATATTATTTAAAGGTTTGATTGAATCTTTGTTGCACATGAGTTTATTTTCAAGCTTGTGTGACTTAATTAAGAAGTTAAGCTTTTTTTTTTTTTTTTTTTTTTTTTTTTTAGGCTGAAATAACATTCAGGATGGTTTTATAGCCTCTAAGGAGCTCATGTTTGCAACCATCTTGGAACTCTGAATGTCTCTAAAAGAAAAAAAAATAACAAGTCTAGATTATTTTATGCCCTACTTGTTCTTAAGGGGAATTTTATTTAAGATAGAGAATATGATTATTCAATGTCTACGTTCTCTTTTCTAAGATAGATTCTTGTTCTGTTACTTAGGCCAGAGAACAGTGGGACTTACATAGTCCTTTCCTATGAAAGTTACACGTTAGGAGGGAAAGTCTATCGTCAGAGAAGTGTTTCGATTGATATTATAGAGAAGAAGGAGTGGTAGAATCTCACCATTTCTGAATTATTAGTGAAATAATAAAGGGATTTATTGTAAGTGGATGCATAACATCACAAAAAGAGAAGTAACTGGACATTCTATGCCTCCTGCTGGAAGCATTCTTGACAAGTATTCATGCAAAAAAATCGATCCTGAATCACACCAAATCTTTATGTCTCTGGTTTACAGAAAATGTAGGGGATAGAGAAACATAATGAATGCCAGCACATAGATAGAGTTGGCAAAATGCAGTCTTGGGAAACACTGTAGGGCAAAGGATTCAGTTTCTTCAAATTACAAGCTAAAATGAACATTTATGGTAACCCATAGATTAAAGAAGACCTGGGACATGGCTGACTAATGCAGTATGTGGATCAAAGTCTTTTTCAAATCAACTACAAGAAAACTTTTATGCGACAATTAGAGAAATTTAAACACTAACAAAATATTTGAAGATACAGTATATTAGGAAGTTATCAGTTTTTATGTGTTACTATTGTGATTATTAAAGATTCTTTTCGAGACACATACTTAAAAATGATATGATGTCTTAAATTTGCTTCAGAGTTAATCTAGGAAGTGAAGGGAAGACATGAGTAGGGTTAGATGAAACAAAAATTGACCATGAGTTAATAATTGTTGAAGCTAAGTAAAGGTTAAATATTATATGAAGATTTGCATTTATGTCTGTCAAGTAAAAGTCATTTTTGTTTATGTGTTCTTTTTCCAGGGAAAGCTATGAAGAAATGGGTGGAGTCAATTGCTAAGATCATCAAGAGGAAGAAGCAAGCTCAGGCAAATGGAATAAGCCATAATATTACCTTTGAAAGTCCCCCTCCACCAATTGAATGGCATATCAGCAGACCAGGACATTTTGA
The DNA here is from genome assembly GCA_963574575.1 of Galagoides demidoff. Lineage (NCBI taxonomy): Eukaryota > Metazoa > Chordata > Mammalia > Primates > Galagidae > Galagoides > Galagoides demidoff. Next base: position 381 of record CAUYQV010145616.1, on the reverse strand, counting down.
AACATTTGATCTCATGACACTTCATCCAATAGAAATTGCACGTCAGCTAACACTTTTGGAATCTGATCTCTACAGGTAGACAATTAATGTAATTTTCCTGCTCTTTTGAAAGAATCTTGAATACACCTTTATTTGTTTTCAGACATTTTGCAGATTATTCGTGAGTGCTTAAAAATACCTCATCTGTTTTCATGAGTTTGGAGGAACAATCATAGCATAGTTTTTAACTGCAGTGTATCTTTTTTTTTTTTTTTTTTTGAGATGGAGCCTCAAGCTATCCCCCTGGGTAGAGTGCCATGGCATCACAGCTCATAGCAACCTCCAACTCCTGGGCTCAAGCGAGTCTCCTGCCTCCGCCTCCCAAGTAGCTGGAACCACAGG